>JAOEGT010055365.1:0-18687 GCA_025447795.1 Speoplatyrhinus poulsoni | reverse complement strand
ACACACACACACACACTAGAGTAAGTTGGTCCTAAGCAGAGAATAACGTGTTGTAACTGAGTTTCTGTTCTTTGTTTTCATAACCAATGTGGCCACACCTGCATGCTAGTGCGTGCGTGTGTGTGTGGCCCACAAAGCATGTGTTTTGGTCTGAGATACTGTTGCTCATTGTGACGTGTAGTAGCAGAAATTATCCTATAATATATCCTTTAATACTAACATTACATGTGATTCTCTGACCAGATGTCTACAACAGTAGCCGTGTAAAATCACTGGAAGTTGAGCTAAATGGTGAGTCTTTCCACAAAAAGTGATATTATGTTTTAGCCAACTAGCATGATTGTAAAGACGCTCATAACAACACAATACTAGGACTCAAAAGTAAACACTAAAGCAAGCACACAAATTAATGTTACAAAATATATAATACAAATCCTGCAGGATCGTGTCAGAACAGACACGTGTCAGGTAATATCATATTCTTGTGAATCAAAAGTGACTTACAGACAAAAAGATAATGGTTGATACACTGAACATGGAGTGTAACAACAACCTTTCCTAGAAGCTGATTGGTGGATTGAGATTCAATGCACAACATACCATGTCCTGTTATTTTCTTACTTGCTTGAAATGTATTTGTTTTGTAATGGGCTACATATCTATGTTTTTTGTTTCCAATGTGACATGTAATGGCAGAAATGATCATATATCCTTTAATTAGAGCAACGTTATATGTGATTCTCTGACCAGATGTCTACAACAGTAACTATGTAAAATCACTAGAAGTGGAGCTGAAGGGTGAGTCCTTACACAAAATGTTAGATTATGTTTTTAGCTGTCACGGCTATCATAACAACACAGAACTGGGACCCACATGTACATTAATGTTAGAAAACATTCAATGGCAGGGATCAGGTGAGAACAGGCAGGTAAATCATATTCTTGTGACTCAATAATGACACTTACAAAAAAAAAGATAATGGTTGATTCACTGAACATGGAGCATAACAACAACCTTTCCTACAAGCTGATTGGTGGGTTGAGATTATTTGCACAACATACCATGTCCTGGTATTGACGTTCTTGCTTCAATAAGTGTGTGTGCGTGTGTGTGTGTGTGTGTGTGTGTGTGTGTGTGCGTGAGGAGCTGTATGAGAATGTATGTGAGAATGAAAATATATGTACTGTATGTGAGAGGGCCAGAATGAATTATGCTTGCACTGCCCCTTATACATATATATATTATATATATAATATATATAACATTTTCTTTTCTTTAGAAACCATGAAAAGGTTTCAGGAACTGGAGGGTCGCTTCAAGAATATCACACAGGAACATATGTCATGTAAATATAGAACTTATTAAGATGTGTTAACAATAATGTTAAGGCCTATTGGATTCTTTAAAAAAAAGTTATGGGTATAACATACAATATAGCAGATAATATTTAGTGTATCCCAAACAGGTAAGTCCTGTCCTGATGGTTGGACATATTTCAATGGAAAGTGCTACATCGTCTCTACTTCAGAGATGACCTGGACTGAAAGCCGTGACTACTGCAAGTCAATAGGAGCTAGTCTGGTCACCATCACAAGTAGAGGTCAACAGGTAAACATCACACATACATGATGACTTCTAGTTTAACTCTGAAATGGATTTATAGCATTATACATGGATTTGTCTCAGGGTCTTTTGTATGGCCTCACCAATGAGAAGTACTGGATTGGACTGAATGACATTGACACTGAAGGAACGTGGGTCTGGGTGGATGGAACACCTCTGGATCAAACTGGATTTAAGTAAGGCCCCCATTTATGATGAAGATAATAACGGCAATAAGTCAACAAATAATATACATTTTGTTCACCAGTTTGTCAGTACAATACAGTATCACCACTTTCACTGTAGTCATATTCTGTGTATCATCAGGTCATGGGGAACAGGTGAACCTAACAGCTACTTTTATAAAGATGAAGACTGCATTGAAACTTCAAGTACTGGATGGAACGATATTCAATGCACTACTTTGCGAAAATGCATTTGTGGGAAAAATGCCAAAGTTGGCTCATCACAGTAACACAATAAAAACCAATACATTTGCAGTACATATTTGTTCGTATTTTAATAATAATACAATTTAAAATACCTGAAATTTTAAAGCATTGTACCAGGATTATTTTAAAGTAAGTAATTATATAACACCTTTCACAGACAAAGGTCACAAAGTGCTGTACAGTAAAAGCAATGCAAACAAATAAAATCCTACAACGTACAAAATTAAAGTACATTATAATATAAAACAAAAACCTAAAACTATGTTGCTGATTACAAGCTTGCTGAAAAAGATGTGTCTTGAGCTGTTTTTTAAAAGCAGCCACAGAATCTAAGGTCTAATGGGAGAGAGTTCACAACCTTGGTGCCACTGCACCAAATGCACACCTCTCGTCTTAAAATGTGTTCCTGGAACCATTACAAGCTTTTAGGAAGAGGACCTCAGGGACCGACCAGAAGTGTTTGGATGTAATAAATCCAAGATGTAAGATTTAACATGCTGAAAGTATAGAATCTGTATTAAATACTTGTATAATATACAGGAAACATGAAAAACCAAACATTTTCAGTCTTACATTTGTGTGTATATGACAGCATGCCCTTCACAGAATAAGATCCTGCTCTCTACCATGCTGTTTCCAGAGAGAGATGGGTGTGTTATTGCACACCCTGCAGTAGAAACTGTTAACACAATTGACAATTAAAGGTGCTCTGTGTATAACATTACCATATTCTCCAAACCATTAGGGGGCAGCATTTCACTATAATATTGTGGCGTCATTAGTTCACCCTCAGTTCTGCTCTTATCGCCAGTTTCTCAGTCAATCCACTTACATGTATCCACACACACACACATTTTTATGAACTTATGAACTTGCACAGAAGTATTGTATTGTGTATGAATGATGTGTATGAGATGCAGAGGCCTAAAGCTCAAGACACATTTCCCTACGGGACATAAAAGTATACCTTACCTTACACACAGTCTAACTGCACCAGCACAGGGTAAGGACAAGTGCAGACAGAAAAACACACACAGCGGTACATGAACAGGCGAGCGACTGCTCAGTGTAATAAGACTCAACAATACACAGGGAATATGCAGGACAAAGGAAAGCGGGTAACAGTCACGTGAACACAAACTGCAACGCAAACAATAACCCACTTACGTAAAGGAGTCCCCCAGCCTTATACGCTGAGTGCATGTGTGTATGTGTGTGTGTGTGTAGGGCGCTGGTAGCAAGGTCTTCCACCGCCGGCCGGTTCGCACACTGGCAAGGCACACCGGGTGAAGGGATGCGGCGCTCTCCGACGCAACCCTTGGCGTTATACTAACATTACAGTTATACAGTTAAGCCAATAGGCTACAAATGTGATTTAGCCTATTGATACCATAAAGTCAAGAATAGCACAATTCAACTAAACTGCTAAAACACAGAGACAAAAACACTGCTATTTGATCATATCCCCGTGCCATAATAACAAGAAAACAGCCACAGTCAGCCAAATAATATCAACGCCATATGGAATGGTATAGGCTTTGGGTTGCAGACAACTCTAATGCGTCGGTGGCAGCAGACGCAAGCCAGGCGGCAGGAAACACAAAAAATGGTTACTGGTAGGCCCCGATCACACAGACACGTCGCTAGAAACTTGTCGCCAGCAAAATCATTGTAGATGGTACGGCACACCTGGCATGCGCTCGTCTCTTGCTCACTGTTTGTCAATCTCACTCTCGGCCCAGGCAGCAATCTCTTTGTTGCAGGTAGGCTACAGGCAGGTCTGTCCGTGGACACCGCGCTGGCGCTGCTACAAGAAAAAAAATACCACCAGTCGCTGGCTGTCATATAGGCTTAAGTCAGTGAATTTATGCTTATGGAAAGTTTGTTTATATTTTATTTTTTGCTGCAGCACTAAAGGGGCCTCACGCAATTGTGTGTTGGGAAATACTGCCAGTGTATGCAAGCAGGCACTAGATCTCAGCCAAGAAATCTATGCGCGCAAGTTTCTTCTTCTGTTGTTTACTGCCTCTAAAATAGTGACTCGCCTAGCCCCTTTAGGTACAAAATGGTATTACAAGGTTTAGAGTCTATACGGGCCGGAATGATCTGTGCATTTCAGAAAATATCTCTACAACACAGTACATAGAAGAATACGACACATCATCAAAACTGATATTTCACCTGTAATGGAACAATCATATTTGTAAGACAATGTGTCTGTGAGAAAACACCAATAATGTACACAGTGTAGGACTAGCTAAGCATCGCTCTGGATTATTTCCTCTTTTCTCTCTGTAACTACTGATTCTGTGGGCATTGACATTGAGGCTGCGCAACATATAATGATACTTATTGTGTATAATGAGCTACAGTGCTTTGTGTACTACATGGCTTGTGATTATGATGTGATCTTGTAAGTTCATGTAGGTTGAGCTGGTGTACATTGTACATAATTTAATAATGGTGTCGGTTGGTGTATAATGTACACTGAGCTGCAAGACAGAGGCCGCTAGTCAAGACTCTTCTGTTTTGCATTTGTGTCCAATGTATTACTGATGATTCAATTACAATGATAAATAATAGCAGCTTAACTATTTGAGTGAAAGTTTTCATCTTTGAAAAGTGTTAATGAATTTCAGAATATTTTAGTATTTTGGTGGTATGAGCTCCAGACGTTTGTGCAAAACCTGATGTTTCCCAACATGGTTGGTCAATGTTCCATAGAGCACCTTGTGATGTCACAGAATAATTGGCTAAATGTTCAGTTGGGTTGAGATCGGGTGACTGTGGAGGAAAGTCACAGTCAGGGCTTCTTGGTAATCTTTGGTCTTGTGGTTTGGTTGTGTTTTTAACTGTGTTACGGCCTGGCTCATGGGCCGTAAACCAAACAAACTAAAGAAACCAAACACTTGACTAACAAACGGAATAAGTTCACACCACATAGAATGAGGTGTGAATGTCTGTAGGTGTAAGTACTGAATATATGTGGTGCATGTTGCATGCTAAAGCAACAAACCAAGAACAACATGTGTGGTGCCAGGAGGGCCACACCGACATTGTGCTGGAACACACCTATATAATTGGCATGCCCAGGTGCCCTTAATCAGCCTAATTAGGGCCTACCCAGCCAATCAGGACCAGAGGACTGCTAAAGCAAGGCAGGGCCATCACTACTGTTTCTCAATCCTCAAAACCCTTCTGATTATTTTCAGGTTTGCCTGGAAAAAAAGAACATTAAAACGTTAAAAACATTGTATGTAAAGTTATATATTAGTGTATGTATAAGTGTTCCAGAAAATACATATATTTTGATTATATTTGTTGTTGCACGTACTGATTAAAACCTATTATATAGTTCTATGATTAAAACGCACACATTCAATGAACAGCACTGACTAACTGTGGCCACTAGAGGGATATATTGCTACACGCACATGTACACACAGTACCCATAATATCCAAGCTCATCTTCGCCTCCAGAGCACCCAATTAAGCGCTCTAAGAAATGTGAACTGTTAAAACATGCAGTCTTTTACACTATGCGTTCTGGCTTATTAATAAAAAACTGTGGAGGTTATAGTTATAGTTATATAAGAGTTATAGTTAAAGTCCAGGTGCAAGCTGTATTGTAGGATCGAGCCCGAGTTAACTTTCTGTAATCGTCCTTGAGCACGATGCCTTTTCCTTATACTTATTGTAAGATGCTTTGAACAAAATTACCAAACTGTAGTTAATAATGGTGACTGTTATTGAAAAAAATGCTTGTGAGGGTTGTGAGCAGCAGTCATGGCGGCGTGACCCAGATCTAGCACATACCAGCAGGAGTGGGGGAACATACTGGATATTTACCTCTTACTGGACGCACAGTGATAAATTAGAAAGCTAACAGCACCATCTACTGGAGGGAGCTAGCAGATCCCTACTGCAAATTATTTAGACGTACGTGTGTGTGTGTGTGCGTGTGTGTGTGTGTGGGGGGGCATGGCACGCCCTCGCGTGTGTGGGTAGATCAGTGATTCTCAAACTGAAAAGTCATTGGTGAATGATTACGTCTTTTTTTTAAAGATGTATTCTAACAGAAAAAAGTCTGACTACTACTATACACTCACTGTATAGAGATGTACAATATATAGCCAAGGCAGGGACGCCACTATTTTCCTCATCAGCAGGGTGTTTTGTTTGTTTGGCCTGCTTCAACAGCATCACCTCCGTCAAGAAACTTACTATATTCACTGCAGGTCCAGTGCTGCATAGCTGTAGGTATCATAATTCCCTGCTTGGGGAGCCATTGTTCCTGTAGGTAATCTACCTGCTACTATCCCCCATGCACAACGCTCAACCGTTATTTATATAGTTCTATGCGCTCAACACAGGCATTGCCGTGCTCAGCTCAACGATGTAAACGTTTTAGACCTTGCTGATACTTAACACTGCGCACCCAATGCTTTTACTGCACAAAGTCAGTTGTCGACCAACAGCTGTTGCTTACCAGAACCCTCTAAAGTGTTAACACTGAAATATAAGGAGAAAATGTCCACAATAATCAACGCGCTGTTATATGACGTATACATTATAGGGCTACACATACCGCTTCTCATTTACTGCATAGGCCTTTGCTTGACAGGTTTTTTTTTCTACATATGCTAAGATAATTCTAACAAAACAATCAAATGGGACACATGAAACCATCTGTATAACAAGATCACTCTCTTGAATAAGTAATGTTATCCCCCTTTGGCCCTGCCCTGGAGAGCTGACATCATATCCTGTCCAGTTACACCATCCAAAACATGTATTTGCCGACCAATAACTTCAGTAATGCTCATATTGTTCTCAATCTTTCCTACCACTTGTCCTGTCTTTGAATCTTCAACTGTCTTGCTCAGAGTTCACTCAGTCTCTCCATCTCATTATCTCTGACTCATATCATACCAATCATTCACTTCTCTAGATGCTGTTCTCATTCATAATACATTAAGACACAGCAGATGGTACCCTGTAGTGTGTGTGTGTGTGTGTGTGTGTGTCCGTAACGCATATGTTGTCCACAAGCCTTATCAGTACACACAGTCTCCACTCACTTGAGACTTGTTTAGTAAACATAAGTAGCAGCAGCTTTAGGATTATTTCATAGATTTCTTTCTTTGCCACAAAAAAGGGGCAAACTCTTTTCTACTTTCTAAAGCATTGATTAATTATATTTTCTAAAGCATTGCTGAACTGATAAAACAGCAAATGTGGCTCTTTGCTAAGAGTCAATTTGTCCAAATAAATGTTAATCGGCCTACAAGTCAAATATGATATGTATTTTCCCTGAAAGTACTTACTTGGCACTATTGCATTTGCAGTCAGGAAGGAATTGTGTTGCACATTTCTGGATGACTGCCAGTGGTCTGGTCACTAGGAATCCTGGTAGGCAGTTCATACACTGACATGCACTAAGGTGACATTTTCCTTTGGTACAATATTCTCTTGCACTCGTCATCTAGGAATACACAGGAGTAACCATTCTTTGTAACTGGGCGAGTGGGTTTCCCAAGCCTCCCGGTTACAGGTTTGCTCACGATAACGTGATACCCTGCCAACATGACAGTTGGTGCTCTCAACACGCACACGGTCAACACGCGTGCTGATTCTCTCTTTACATTGTTCAGGGGATACAGTCGTTCCTCACAGGAGAAGCAGCACATCTGCCTGGAGATAACCAGTGCTTGGACCGGTCTTCTCCTGCCTGCGACCCACTCTGCTCGGACTGATGTGTTAGATACTACCCTTTTTTTTAGCAGACATGCTAAAGGGTGTCTTGTAGTTAAGCACAGATCATTTATAATTAATAGACAATGAGTCCAGTGGGGGAAGTGCCAGATGTTTAATGACAGGGTTCCATCACTGGGTTGCTTGCCTCTACAGTGCATCAGCAGCATTGCAGCATGTCTGGCATCATGCAACCAGTCCAAATTCTCCCATAAGTCCTTCTTCTCTAGCCTGGCGAGACCATCCTGCTCTAGTGAGCAGTGCAAAAGCGTTTGTCGACCTATCGGAGCATAATCTGACCAAACAACGGCCATCTGATACAGATGACATCGTGCATTTTAGATTCCACCGGTGCTCTGGCGGATTTTAAACGTTCTCATTTGGTGAGATAAAGGGTAGGTACTGTAGTCCAATCGTAATATAAGGAGATTTAATGGAAATGTATTACTCAAATACTTTGAATTGAGGGGTTCCAGACTGATAGTCACTGTGAAATTAAATTGGAGCTTGCGAGATCAGGAGGTGGGTGAGACCGGTGCTGACCTCCAGGGGCGTAAAGGGAAGTGCCCCACCCTGCCCATGACGTTTTCATTCTCAGTTAGTCAGTCAGCCTAATGTAGCTTCGTGAAAAAGGTCTGGCCACGCTCCATTGGGAAGTGTTAACACGTTGTCATTGCCTCCTACTGGGCGTAGACCTCTGGTTAATTCTGAAACTATAGGAAAGCGTTTAATCAATCAGCATTGCTACAATTGTTTTGATCGCCTCATCTAGCTCTACCACCATTTCAAAACACGCTTCCAACATCATCCCACTAACCCTACTGGATTGGACCGCTACCAGGGTGGCTGTGAAAACGCTAATGTGAACAGGGTTTCTAGACTATAATCTCAGCAAAAAGATTTGATCTGAGAGCAATATTCATGCTGAATCTGACTTGGAGTCAGGCATTCTAAGGCCAAGTCATTGCTGTGTGGTGTGGGGAGATGTTTATTCGTTTTGAAATTGAGTTCACACATCAACATGTTCTTCCTCCAGCATTGCTTACTCCACCTTTATAGAACATTGTTGGGAGGCAAACCTATACCATTCGGTATCCTGCCCCGTGTAGCTATAGAGCTTCTCTTGTAAACAGCATGTGTACTGAGATAAAAGCTTATTTACAACTCTGTATCGAAGACTTTTTTGTCCTCCAATAAACAGAAATGTATTAATGCTGTTAAAATAACGGAAAACACCAAAAACTTGTGTTTTTTATTTTTTTTTATTCAAACCCCCCTTAGGTTTTTATACCACACAAAAATGCTCAAACACAAAATCTTACAAACAGGATAATGGGGGGAAACTAATTCAGGAGTGAGAGGTGGTCAGGAATTGACAAAGTAGATAATATATTATCTCTGCTGAGATACTTTATAAAACAGAAAAATCTGGAAATTAAGCTTTCATTGGAAAATAAAAACAAACCCATTAATGTGAAACACCAAAAACAGAAAGAGCTTATATCCTATTTACAATATTGCCTTTAAAAAACAGAGTTCCGCTTTGTTAAAACACCCACTACTATTAGTTGTGTACTTTACTGGGCTGCAGTCATACACAGGCCAACAAAAGACAGATGCAGAGTTCTTCAATTGCAGATGCGAGCTTTACACTTAACATTTTGAAAAAAGAAACTATAATTTTTAACAGTTCCGTGTGTCTAGTTCATAAAGATATGCATTGACACATATTCCATTTGTGAACACGAGGGAATATTTATTCCCCCCAACATGACCATAGTAGGAATGAAACCGCAGCAGTGTTAGAAATGCTCTATTGACACAGGACCATGTTATTAAACACAAAGCACACTGGAAACATTTTGTTGTTATTATTCGTCTGGTCTGCGAACGCCCGGAAGTGACGTTGCGCGATTGCTTAGTAAGACAACTCGGTGAAAACAAAAGTTTTTTTTTCTATGTGGTCCAAATCCGTGTCAATTAATTATTCTTGGCATCGCCTGGGAGCTCATAATAATATGAATATATGCTAAATAGCCTAATTCAGCATAGTAAATAAAAAATAATAAACAGAGACTTTGCAAAAACCAATGTGAAACAGTTTCACCACTGTTTAACGTTTGGTTGCTAGGCCACAGCCGTTTATTGTCACCGAGTTGTCACCGAGTTCTTAAGCCACTGCCGGATACGTCGTCACACCGACCAGACGAATTACTATTCGCTCATTTATGAGTAACAACTAGACACACAGCTGTGTTGAAAATGACAGCTACACTAGGAAATGAATGAACATATTACCAACATGTCTCGTCAAACAAAACCTAAAAATTGTACTGTGTCCTCTTTGGGGAGGGGGTAGCAAACATTTGGAGAATTGTACATGAACGAGGTAAAAGTCGATTTTCTAGCATGGCTAAGTATGCAATTGCATGATATGTTGCAATCAACTAAACTAAAAACCTGCTTCAGACAAGCTTGCCAAATGACAGGCATCTTACCTGCAGCCTGCTATAAGTAATTAACATCATCTTATTTTACCTCCCTCATAAAATCCAACAAACAGGACAATTCAAATGGTAGGGCATATTAAATACAGGGCTTTGTCTAGGGGCCAGAGAATATCTACTGTATATATCATAATATGTAACACACGTGGTCATACATTACAATGGGTAAGATTTGATTGTGTGCAAGCTTCACTGTAAATGAAATTAAAGAAGGCTGTGTGCATTTTATTTAAATCATTACTACAGAGGATAACTGGTTTTGACGTTTTGCGTCAAAGGATAGTCTTTGTCTATGCGTATGGCTGTGTTCGTGTTATGCAGATATGGTTCCTGACTAGTGTTTGTCATTATTTTCTGTTTGTTTCTCAATTGCTCACTTTTATTTTATCACTCTGTTAATTGTGCTTTATGTTTACGCAATTTGTTTCCATTTCGGATGAGAGCCACTTCAAATAAATTCCAAGTAACAGAAAGTGCAGCCTACATCACCCCCTACAGGCTGGTCTTTGGCATTGCATGGTAAAATACCTGTTATTTAGAGCCATTGTACTGTAAGAAAATGCAAAGCGCAAAGACTATAATTTTAGTAGCTGTGTTGAAAAGTAAAATATAAAAAAAGGGTATTTAAAATGCTGATCTTCAATGTACTACATTTCTGAAGTCAGGTTGTCATGTCAATGTTGAAATCCATGTTGTCAAGACTAAGGTGTACATTTGGAGTCAACCAGGAAAGAAGAAAGCGTCTAACTTGGTAACGTGGCATAATTTAAATACATGAGTGTGGGGGGGGATTTCTTCCTATCATCTTAAACATTCTAATTACTTTTTAAAATACATAAATTCTGCAATAAAATTCTATCAAAATACAAACTGAGAAAGAAATCATTAGCTGTACTCTGTGATTGTTGTTCTCTAGCTTAGGTCTGGGTTGGGCGGGTGACAAAGACAATGACACAACTGGCAGAAAGGATGAGGAGGACTACTCATCTTCATCATCATCTTCATCCTCCTCCTCATCTTCATCTCCGTCATCTTCCGCTGCCCTCTTCCTTTTCTCTCCCTGGACTTCAGCGTGGTCCTCTATGGAGACCAGAGTTCAATCAGAACGTTAGATCGGCTCAAAGAACAGACTGCTGAATGACACAGAAAAGCTGCAATCACGTACTACCGGATGCCGACCAAGTAACTCAAGTGTTGTTCTATTTCATTTCTCCTGACCGCCAGAGGCGGTGCGTTAAGCACCTGGATGTCCATCGCACGCATGTGCAGCTCGAGTGTTTGTATCAACAAGGTCACCTGTGACCTGGGTGACCTGTACCCCCGCCCTGGTACTAAAAGCACTTTCACCCAGGAAGTGACCTCAGGCTCTTGGCAATCTTCTCGCTAAAAGACAGAGTGACTGCCAAGATCTGGCGGTCATCCGAAATTCATAGAACCGCGGTTACATACGTAACCATCGTTTTGAATCATGCTGTATCCCACTGAAGTCTGAACTGGCACAAATCTGACCTCCAACCAGTTAGGCAGGGCAACTCATTATGGAGAACGCTTGCTAACTTCGAGCTCAAATCAAAACAATATCCCTCCGCGGCCCGCCGTGGCGCTATATAGTCTATGGTGTGTCTTATCAACTGAATTTATCACACGTGGATGCCAACAGAGGTGTAGAAACATCTCAACAACCATGGGATTTACATGAGCTACATGTCCTAGCAAAGGGTCTGAATTTTTGCGTAAATAACGTATTTATTTTTCCTTTAAGTACATTTTGTTTAGTTTTATAGGATTATGGCTTTGGATTTATCAGGGAAAAAACATTTTAGAAAAAAACTAAATGTTGAAGTGGATGTAAAGGTAAGAATAATTTCCGAATGCACGTTGATAGCTTAGCGATTGTGTGCATCCTTCCTGTATTCTGCGCTGGCTAGCATATTTCTTGAGAATACTGCAAAAAGAGATATAATTTTAATTGTTCCATCTATTATTATTAGTCTTTAGTGATCAGGTGCTCGTATTTGCTCACCATCCTCCTCATCTTCTGCGTAGTCATCCTCTTCACCCTGGAGAGATGGGGGCAAGAAATACAATGGTTGCTACAGTGTGTCAAGGCTAGCCAACGCTGGTGCATTAGCCTCGGCAAAGGTACACATGGGAACACAGAAAAAGGACACCATATGTGATGCGCATAAAAAATGCATACGATACTGTTCACCAATTGTAGGGATGAGTGTATTAAGAGAGGACATACATTTCTATGTAGCAATGCACATTGGTGTGCTATACACTAAATTGGGGCTGTGCAGTTAATCACATTTTTTACCGCGATTCCAATTTCAGCTGCTAACAATAACAATATAAATCGATAAAAAAAAACGATAATCTAAACAAATTAATACGTTTTGCAAGTAAATGTATTTAGATCAAATTAAAGATAAATGTGAAACGTAGAGACATTTACCAGTTGAAGGTGTTTCACTGTTCATTTCTTTCACCGTTTTTTAGGTGCAGGAAATGCAACATATTTCCAAAGTCAATGACTAACCATATTAATTCATCGTGATTTCAATACAGACCAAACAAAAACAATCATGATTTTTTTAATATCCATAATCGAGCAGCCAAATCCACTGCTAGAACCAGATATGTTTAAATAAGCAGAAGCAGAAATATACCTTGGAGTGGTCTGCCTAGTAACCATGGAGTTCCTAGGCATTGTCAAAGACTGATATTTTGGGGCTAATTATGGTCAAAACATTTCCCATCTCAGGCCCCACTCAATTCAATTTGTCAACAATCTCAAAATCAATAAACAAACTAAAATAACTGAACTTATAATGCACGTATAACCGCATAAATAATGTGGAATTATTTTGCGCCCTTTAAAAAACGGTTGACTTTATGATTTTTGTGATCACCACACAAATAGTGGCACCCCTTGTTATTTTCCAAGATAACCGCACAGTTTTCCCTTATAATGACGGGTAAGGTGGGAGAACACACAAAAGGATCTGAGACCACTCCTCACACTTTGAGAAAGATGTCTAACCCAACCTGCTCCTTAATAGTTGCTCACAGGTAGGAAGAGCATGTCCCCAGGGACCATAAACCTGCCCCGACAGTAATTCTCTCCAGATCTTTGCTTGTGGAATCTCCTCTTCAGCTTACATTTTTAAAACGTGAGGTTTAGATCACGGGATTTATGGCAACTGCTTGATTCTGTGGTGGCAAGCAGAGGTGGATAGTTGTGTGCTACATTTACTCTGTTACTCTTAGTTCATAAAGTCACTTTTTAAACAAAGTGTACATGAATGTATTTTTACTGTTATTTCTGCTACATTCGGCTAAGTCATGATGAGGGCACATCTTTCGTGATTCGTTTTGTCAAATCAGATGTAGGGTTATTTCTGTATGGCCGTGACTCTTAATGCAAAACCCACCTCTGATGTTTGCTGCCAAGATGTTTTGTCTTATCTGATCGATCAATGATAGAACCCGCTTTCAAGCAAAGCCCCAGTGGTGTGTAGATAATGTTTGTTTGTTCTGTCGTGGTCTAACAACAGAAGAGGCTTTGTTCTGGCAAGCCTTACAAATAGTGTGTTGGCATGGAGGTATAATTGTAATGTTGCCGACACCAGGAAGCAACAGACTCCAGAAATGAGTCCTTGGAGAACGCTCACACAAACACACATACACACGTGCACACACACGTACACACACACACACCTCTTCCAGGCAGGTTCATCTTAACAGTGGCAATACAAGTTATTTATTGTAGCCATTGTCTACTTTATGAAGGGCAACTACCATTTGTATCATTTAATTTGTGTATTAGCTGATCTTCCTAACGTTGATCGAAGACTAAATGTTTGGCCTCTGTGTCACCTCATATTTATACCCCAGTGAAACAGGAACTAATAGATGACTAGTTATGAGTTCCCAAAGGTGTTGAAATAGATAAAATAGCTATTCACCTACAATAGGGGTGCCACTGTTTTAATATTGACGCTTCTCTCAATTAGGCTTATCTGTTATTGTGTACGTTTGCATTGTCTGTCCGCAGTGCTTTGAGGTAACTGGACTGGCTGAATAGAGCGTTGATTGACCTCAGGGTGACCTCTAGACACGTGCTTGCCCACCTGAACGCCCTTTTTCATCATAAAGGACAGGCCCACTTCTCCTCCTTCAGAGCCCTCCTCCTCTTCGTCCTCCTCTTCATCCTCATCATCATAGTCTCCTGTTGGACCGGCACCATCCTCATCCTCATCTAGAGACACGGGGGGGAGGGGGAGACTTTTACCCAGGATGTTAGTGCATCCACTAGCATACCTATAAATGTACAGTAGATACATATGCCAACCCATTTATTCAACAAATGCAAGAAAGAAAAAAAAAACATATAAAAGTTGTGAATTTATTAAATAAAGATGGAGGGAAATATGAGAAAATAAATCTTTAATGTCAAAACTTTGACTTCCGCTGAGTGAAAAAAATAAGAATCTTGCAGAAAATAAATGCCCCCAGAACGCGGGACTTTAAAGACAACATGGTGTACCGCTCACGCCAATCAAGGGCAGACAAAGGGCAAGTCAACTCTTCACCATAGTGGGATTCGTAATTGCGCTACCTCCAGAAAAAAGCGCTGGTGGTCCTGGTTGCCGAACTGACCCGGAAGAAGTGCACTGACCTAAATATAGAAAAAAAAGAGGAAGAAAAAGGAAGAAGAACCAATCCAGAGCTAATCCAGAACAATAGAAAAAGACATTTGTTCAGTATATCAATCAGACTGCAGTGGTCAGCAGTATAGAAGAGAACAGGACAGGCACATGAACATGTACCTGTATCAGCGGCCATCGTGATAAAAATACGTGAGATGGGCAGTTTCAATAGAATGCATATTACGGACACCAGACTGAAATGATCTAAGATGACATGAGCTTCCAATACGGTTAGAGCTGCATTGCCACAACCTTTTCTAAGATCCTGGAGGCAAAAGGTGAAATTGTCCGATAGTTTTCTTAGGTTTCTAGCATCATTACACATCTCATTTAAGGTAGATAGAAGCTAAGATGTAGACTGTGGACTTTGAGTCTCTTTCCATAAGCAGATGCACCTATGCTGCAGGTGACTTGTTCATCCACAGCCATGCATTAACAGAGGGAATTCGTCTAGTCTTAAGAGGAGCTGCTTTATCCAAAACTAGGGTGCCATGTTTGTTGAAATACTGTAAAAAAAAAAAAAACATACACATCATTGGATCCAAGAACCGAGCTCATTTTACAAGCAAAGGGTTAAAAGAAAAGTATACGTGGTCACTAAGAAACAGGTCTTCAAGTCAAATACTACTAATGTTGTGACAAGGAGACAGAAAACAAGGTCAGGTCCCTTACTGTGAGTAGGACCAGAGGACATTCTGCTGTTGCGTAACATTCAACATAGAAGATTCATTGATGATACAAATACAAAGTATCATCATCGACATGCCAATGATCACTCTATCCAGTTTAATAATATTGTAGGTAATAGGAAATCAGTATAATCAATCAGCAAGTTAACTAAAATAAAATGCAATAAAACATTTGAAACTACGAAGTTCCAGCAGCTCAATCAGAAGACATTAGGCCTACACTTATTTTGTTGCCTTATCTCCATCAGTAATATAATATCCAGGTTTTTAATAAATGGTTAAATAAAGTTAGGTGGCAAAAAAAAAGACTTAGAACAAAGTATAGAAGACTAATGCAAATGTGGGCCTTGAAAAAATGACTATTGGGCAAATTCGATCAATAGTTGCCGGATACCTCAAGATGTTGGTACAATGTGGGCTGGGATGGAGCACTGTGATAGTCAAGGACTTCCATAATACACATTCCCATTTTTGAGTTGGGGAGCTGAGGAGTAATTAAAAGCTAATGATCCATGGACAGGCAAAAACACTGATACCCCCCGACATGTATGCCTGTAAGCCACTACTGTACCACGATTGGTTTGTAAGACTGCACTTAAAATAAGGAAATAAAAATACTACTTAAGAAACAGTTTGTGCATGTAAAAAACAGTTATGAAGATGGCCAATTCCAATGCATTCTGGCATGTTGTTTTGCATACAGAAATAGCTGACACGCTCACAACGCTTTCTCAAGTTAAGATTAAGCGTGCTTTGACGAGCTCGAGTGCTCCTCCTACAGGTGACTTCGTAGCGGCGTCTTAAATTAAATTCTGCAGAGAAGCCCCCTGGCACCCTCGACATGGGCAGCAACCGGGCAGTTTCAGCCAGCGTAGCCCACCAATAACAGACCAGAAAGCAACTAATACACATTTGTTTTTTGGGTAATCAAAAGCATTACTTAGCAGACCATTAAAATGAAGATTAAATATTGGGATCATTGTGCACTTATGTGGATTGTTGTGCATAAAAGTCATACTGTATGCAGACAAACCCCGTACACACATACCTTCATCATCAGCTTCAGAGTCCGGGGCCTCGTTGTCTTCCTGGTCAAAACCATCCAGGTATGTGACCTGGGGTAGCAGTTCAAACACGCTCTCCCTGTAGTCCTCCAGAGTTGTTATCTCACAGTTGAACAGGTCCAGGCTCCTCAAACTCTTCAGGTTTTGCTGTGTCCGCCACATGTGTACATACATACAGTACATACTAAACTGTTAAATCATAACAATGATTATCTCTTTAATGTTATGCTAACTGCACAGCTTCCTCCTTCAACATAATGTCTAAATGCTTATGTGAGGGTAAAATATTTAATTTGGTCATCATGTTTATTATCAGGAACTCTACTTTGTGTACAGCGTTATAAGAATTTTGTTGGAATTTCACCCTAGTCTGTCTCTGCCCAAATATTGCCGTCAGCTCAGTTTCCACTGAAATCAGTGTGAAAATGCTGCTCACATGAGCGTTCGCTCAGCCACTATGAATGGCGGAACCAATCAGCGACCAATCAATAAATATATTTGTATAAATGTAGTTCCACCAGCGGTAGTAAAGTTGTCATCAACCAATCAGAACAAGAACCATGTGGGAATGTTTCTGAGCGCACTAGTAGTCGGTATGAAGACATAAATAGACAGACACATGGTAAAATATAGCGGCTTATAATTCGCAATGGCTTTGCTAGATGGCACAATGATGGGCCAATTGGGCCATCTTGGAAGTTGGTACTGCATGCTCACTCAGAACAGAACAACACTGAGGTGCATTCAGAATTGGCAAACGTTCTTGGCGAACATGTTAAACTTGAATTTTGAACTTGAATTTTTAACGATTTGTGTGAGTGTAACGGTGGCCAGCAGGTAGCTGTGCGGTGTTAATCCTCACTCTCCGACACCTCATAGGACGCTCTGGCGACGCAGGCCAGGGCCCGTGGGTTTTTGGCCTACCTTGTAGGAGCGTCCGCTCTCTGAATGGGAGATCGGGGTTCGATTCCCCGAGGGGGACTGACGATCTCCATTACATAAACATTCCAAAAATATTAGATTTAAACTGTCACCCTTTGTCCTGCTTCAACGTGTGTTTGTCGAGAACTACCTCCTCAAACCACTTGCTTTTGTTCGCAAATGTTCGCAGCGAACACAATGCAAACACAAAACTGTTTAAATGTTCTCAAACGTTCGCCAATTCTGAACGCACCTCAGAAGACAACGTCAATGATCTATTGTACTACATTCTTAAAAAGAAACAACAACCTACAGACCAACCAAGGGTACATTACAAAGTGATGTGTCTAGTAAAACTGTAAACAGTATTATTCAATGATTCTTCCCGTTGCAGTATCACCATATAACACAGGATGGTTTTGCCAAACTCTTGCACTAATGCTTTTTCTCTCTACTCCATCTTCCCCTACATAACTCAAAGACTCACAATAAATGTGCAATGCGATGCAGGTGTGTTGACAATAACATGAACAATAAAACTCTGGGGTTGTACAGTTTATGTGCACTTTATCACCACAGAGGAGCATACTTTTCAATGGAAAAGGCAAATAATTGACCTGTCTGGCTAATTTGTAATGTGGAAGTGTTTACTGTGTTACTGACCAGTGCTTTTACGTTGCTGAGTTCCTTGATCTTGTTTCCACTGAGATTGAGGTAGGTCAGGTTGGGACATTTCTCTGACAGAGTCTCCAGAGCTCCACAGATATTGTTATCACTGAGTTCAAGCTGGAAGCAAGACAAGACCCCGGTCACTATTCCATAATCCAGGACTATTCTGATTCTCTCTTTACATTTTTAAGTAATGTGGTTTACAAGTTAATGTAATGCAATGTAATGTGGTTTACAAGCCTCTCCGGGAACCATCACCTTATCGTGGTGGAGAGGTTTGGGTGCCCCTATGAACCTGAGGGCTGTGTTGTCT
>JAOEGT010055345.1:0-18689 GCA_025447795.1 Speoplatyrhinus poulsoni | reverse complement strand
CGGACATATGACATTCCGCGGTTCGCTCCCCCTGCTGCTAGTCTGCTGAAATGCCTTAGGACAGTGGGAGGGTTAAGTGACATTAAGGTTGGTATTTAACATAAAAACAAACAATTTAGTTTTAAATGTGGTATAAGTTCAGAAAATAGTCCCGTATCCTTGTGAATTTGAGTAGTTTATGGTGGTTGCAAGTAACGGAACATAACTATCAGTTATGCATATACTTTCGTTCATAATTCAAGAGATGTAATGTATCATAACAAAGAAGTTTATTCTTCCAATCATCTTAATGTTGTTATAGAATATAGCACTGCATGGTTTTTCAACACCCTGAAATAGCACCTTACTATACAGTACATAAGAATTACAACCACCTCTGGTTTATTCCTGAGTAAAAGACTGCACAGAAAAAGACAATCTGGCATGAACAAGGATGTGCCTGTTTAAAATTTGTTTCTACGGACTGTTGCTGGATTATTTTGATGAAGGATGAGGGCAAGGTTGTGCGCACTGTTAACTGGCTGAATTTTGTTTTAAATAAAGTTGAATTTCTTCCTACAAAAACAGGCTGTTTTTCAATATTAATAAGAGTAACTTAGGAACTGCTCAAGGCATATTTCTACTTCTGTGTCGCGCCACGTAGCCACGCACGCTACGGTGTACCCTACACCTCAGGCTGCCGCGCACCTCTCAAAAGCTCTACTCTTCAACCTCGGCACAGCTGAACACATTTAATAACTACATCCTTCAGCTGAAAAAAAAGTTTATTTTAAAACGATACCTTTTATTTATACTTCTTGTTGCATTGTTTCTTTAATGAAATCCACTTTTTTCACAGTTTGGATTTAGTTTCCTTTGAAGGCGTGCCTTTAACTAGGTAACCATGTCTTTATTTGGCCCAGTAATGCAGGACAGCCGCCTGGTGAAAGGCACGGCTTCTGCCATGTCGGCCCTACTTAGCCGCCTGCGAAATTCGTCCGTGGTGAAGTAATACATGAGGGGGTCTAGGCTGGAGTTGAGGCTGGCCAGGCACAAGGTGACCGGGTGGCATCGCAGGATGGTCTCCCGCACGGTGCAGCTCAGCGTGTTGGACTTAGCCAGGAAGTCCAGCGGCATGGTGACGTGGTACGGGGCGAAGCACACCAGGAAGACCAGCGCGCAGCTCAGCACCATCTTCCACGCCCGCCGCTTCTCCCCTCGGTCGTGCACCACGCTCTCCTTGATTTGCCGCAGGTTTGCCGTGGTCAGGCAGGCGCAGGTCAGCACCAGCATCAGAGGCACCACGAAGCCCAGCAGCTCAGCCAAGATCAAGAGTGCCCACTTGGCCGGCCTGCTGACCCTTTGCGTGGGCAGCTCCGAGAAGCACAAGTGGTCCTTGTCGGGGCTGGACTCATTGCGCAGCAGAGGGAAGGGGAGACAGCACAGGAAGACCAGCAGCCACCCGGCAGCGCATATGTACCAGTCTCCTTTCTTTCTGGACGAGGTGTAGCTGAGGGGCCGCAGGATGAGCTGGCAGCGGCGCACGCTGATGCACATGAGGAAGAAGATGGAGGCGTACATGTTGACGTACTTCAGGTAGAAGCAGAACATGCACGCAGTGTGTCCAAACGGCCAGTTGTTGTTCAGATAATAGTAGATCCGCAGAGGCAGGGAGAGTACCTGGAGAGACCAGAGAGATTGAGAATGGTGGTACTCGACAGAGACGGTAACTGTTGTGTTGTCATTGCTCTAGTAGGCCGCTATAGTGTTCCTAACCTTGTCAATATGTGCAGCTGTGCTGTGTTAAAACTGCACGATTACGATTTCTTGGCAAATATTTCCCTTTGAACCACACCTGCACTGTGTGATGTGAAAGGCACTCTGATGTTGCTTTCTAAGCCTTTAGCAAAGTTACATTTTTGTTATTTTGGTTGGTCACATTTTCATGTCTTATTTGAAATCTTGTTTTGTGGTGATGCATTAGATAACAGTCTTGCCGCTGTGTTAACTCACTTCCCCATTATGCCATTACTATGGTTCACTTCTTGAGATGTTCTAGTGTTTACAATAAATACATATAGCTGGTTTAAGAGTAAACTACAGTAGAATGCCAACAGTGGTGTTGCGTCACCTGCATTAAGTCGGCCACAGCCAGGTTCATCATGAAAACGACAGCTTTCTTAGTTTCTTTAACATAGAGCCGGAACACCCACAGTGCCAGCACATTTCCCAGCAATCCCGGTGCTAGAATCACACTGTACACCACCGCATATACGTGGTGCTGGTAATTTTGCAGATCACTGCTATTGGGACATGTTATGTTTTCGGTATTCATCGTTGTCCAGGGGAACACCCCCCTACCGTGTCTGTTGACAGGGCGAGTGTTTGTTCTGTTCACCAGTAGAGTTTATATGTGGGAATCTTCTTTTTGTCAGTCTCTTGCGGCCGGTATGTATCCATGTTAACTCATGATGTGGGCTTCATGCTTTGGCTGTCTTTCTCCTTTCTAATTGCTGTTTCACAATGGAGAAGAGATGGAACAATGGCATCTTCTAGCTGAATCACGTCAGTGGAGATATAGAATGCGTGTCCAAGTCTAGTCTTCAGTACAGGGCATGGGAGAGGGTGAGAGACAATGAATTAGTAAACCAATAAAAATGAATTGCAAGCCTCTAGAGTACATTGTATAAGTTGCTAAGCGGAAGTAGTGGCTTTTTGTTAGTAAATTATTGTTTACTGAACAGCCTCACCACAGTAGTTTTAGGTAATATTTATTATGGCTGTGTGCACCTGTGCCGCCAGAAATAATTTGCATTCTTAGACCTTCAACAAAATGTACTCAAAGTCTGAGTTATGGCTGGTGGTGTTTTACATAAAGCAACATGTGGCGTTGCATTCAAATGTAATTGGGCTTGGCCATTTTCTGGACAAGCTACAGTATATGCTGTATGTTCACACTGGAATAGGTGGTCTAACAAATGATGATATTGTACCCACCTTTTTGGGAAACCATTTTAGACATTTATCTGAAACTGTCCTGTCTATTTAGACAACAGTCCTGTATGAAGCACACTATGGTATGGTATTGTTTCTGAACATTGCAGTCACTATGTCCAAGTTATTTTTCAGTGGTCTGGAATTTTAAATGTTTTCCCCTTTTTCTACTTTCACAATCATGCTGGTATATTCCAACTTTAACTGACAATAATGCATTATTGTCAAGCAGTCATTAGATCCTTCATTGCTATGAGTGCAAAGACGCCTGTGAAGTTGGCCTTGGCAGTCAAAGCTAATAAAACAATATTCAACATACAGTTCTGTTCTGGGCTTTCTAAAGAGAGTCGGACCCAGGATGGAAACAGATTATGCACGTCTTGAACTTCGACTTGGTGCCCTTTATATCTCTGGATAAGACAGAAGATATAAACATCCGTGTAGCCACAGTACTCCCTACTTCTGGTACTCATAATGGGTTCAGAGTAAACACTGGGACTTCAGCCTCCCAGCTCTGGTGACCTTGAGCACTCTTCTTTTTCAGCCAATCCTCCACCCATTTCTACCATTCTGAAGCTGTCGTCTACCCTTATTCCCCAATGACGTATAAATTAGGACCTATCGCAACTTCTTGTCTTAGGGTGGACTTATAATGATAATGCTGAAAGAATATTTTGCTACACACTATTATCACATCACTTGTATCTCCCTTTTTCATTTAGATGTACTTTTTTCCACCCACAGGTAAATTAACTTTAACAAATATTCAACCAAGTATGTTCCCACCTTGGAATTTGGCTACATCAACCCGCATGTCAGTGGGTGTAAACTGCATGCTGTGAGTCACTGTGCTATTCTAGACAGTATTTGAGCATCCATAAGGGCCCTACACGTAGTACATACACGTGTGCCTTTATGAGAAATAAGACCGCCGCTCTTCTGTAGGTCTGCCGAGAAAACATGTACAGATTCAAAGAGGGCTTAATGCAGACATACAGATATGCTGCACTGCCCTACATAACAGGCATTCCACACAGTGGCGAAGCACACAAGACCCCCCCCCGAGACGTGACTGCATGGCTAAGGCATTTTTAGCCCCTTACTCCACTCTTTTACACAAATTCATATGAAGTATGCTGTTCATTTAAGATAATCTTACCTTAATTTGGAGATGTCTCTGCAGTGATCTTAATGTCTGAAGACTCACGGGTGTGAGGCAGAAGAGTAAGGTATCTCGCCAAACAAAGTGTCCACACACACACACAAAAAAAGCTGTCGGATCTCTGTTTTTGCTGTCACTCATCGCTGACATTTCCTGTCTCGTTTCTCATTGTTCATCTACCACCCTCTAAATTTCCTGTGCTGTCTTTTCATCTCTCTCCCCCTTTCTTGCTCTGACTATATGTATCTCATTCAATTTTGAGTTTGAGCATACAGTAGATTTGGCTTCCTGTTAGACCAGGGGAGTGGTTTAAAAAGTTTTTGACACAATGACTTCTCTTTTTAATATACGCCTGTCTGTTTGTGTACTCACAAATATCTTAATATATGTTAAAGCCAAAAGAAAATACTATTTGACAGAAATGTAGGCTAATATTTAAATTATGAGTGGGTGAATAATGGGTTTTATGGTGTTCCACTGGATGAATATAACCTTCACTGGCAGGTGGGTGGCACATGGCTGAGGTTAGAATGGGCTTTATTCAGAGCTGATTCAACAGATGCATGAAAGTTACAGTTAAACTGAAAACCTCACAACCTGGCTGATTGCCAGATTGTCTGTCTTACACATTTGCTATAGGAAATTGGGGAACTGTTGTAAAACATTTAGCATAGAAAATAGGGAAATGACCATATGTATTTTCACATGTAGCCTATAACAATTGAAAGTATATTGGTTGTTAATCTCGTGAACATTTTGTGGTGCATACACTAAAATCATGGTCTTCTTTGTTTTGCTAGTTGTTTGATGGAGTCAGCAAATTGTGGTGCTACACTGAAACAGTTGATGTAGGACATCACGAACACTGAAAGCTTGTGCGTGTTTTTTTTTTATTTCTTAAAGACATAATCATAAAGCCAGTTGAAATTGTGTGTTCTTTAGAAAATAGACACGTATTACATGTTTTGCAAATTCCCTCAACTCTATCTTTTTAACTAGCTAATTATTTATTCCTCAAGCAAACACTGGTAGATTAGATATTTATTTACCATAGGTGCTTGGAAACCACAAAAGTATTGGTTATTATTTTTTAGTTGCTTGAATATTATGCTTCTGTGTGTTTATTTGAATTTTAACCAAAACATAAATGCCGTTGATTAATTATCAGTAGAGACTCTGATCAGCATTGTAATTGATTGCTGTGAAATATTGATCCGATTCCAGTTTGAAGGATTATATAAAATGTCAGCATGTGCAGTTAATATTCAGATAAGGAAGGAAATTGCAGATCTACATGGGTTTCTTAATATTTCATCACATAGGTTCTCACATGCATACAAGGGTCAGTGGCCTCTTTATTTATAAAAAAATATATTCCCAGTAAGCATTACATATCAGTAAGCTGTGATACAAGTTCTGTGGCTTCTGATGAAAACAATACATACGTTTGTCATGTCAACTCGGGCATAGCTGAATTCCTTCTATTTATGGCGCTAACCCCTAAATGAGGACGTGCTCTCCATGCTCATAAGACGTTCACGCCGCTGCTGGGGATGGTGGAAAGAGGAGGTGTTTGGGGAGGAGATGAGAGAGGAGTTGATGGAGGTGTGTATGGAGAGATGCAGTCTGAACTCTGCTGTTAGAAAGTAATAGAGCAGGGGGTTGAGGCAACAGCTGAGGCTCGCCAGACACAGAGACACTGGGTGGAACTGAAGCACGGCTAGCTTGGTGCCACAGTGGGACACTATTCCCTGCGACACCATTATGTACAGGAGGAAGTTAAGGTGGTAGGGGGCAAAGCAGAACAGGAAGAGGGCCGAGCAGCTCAGCGCCATTCGCAGGCCGCGGCGTTTCTCCATGACCAGTTTGTAGCTGGACGAGGCCGACAGGCCGCGGCGGCGTGCCGACGGGCTCAGTGTGGCCGAGGCCTGGTGTCCCTCCCCCCGATCCTCCTGCTGCGGCCTCAGGTTGAGGGAGTGAAAGATGCGCATGGAGCTGTAGCCGATGGTCGCCAGGGGCAGCACGAAGCCAAACAGCTCCGCCAGAGCCGCTATGGTGACCGCCAGCGATATGGGCAGCCGGCGCGTGGGCAGGTCCTTGAAACAGCCATTTTTCTGCGGGCTGATACTGGACAATGACACGGAGCTGGGGCTTGTGGGAAGGATGGATGCGTAGATCTGGGCAGTGGCCACATGGCTCTGGGTGGAGGGGTGGGGGGAAAAGGTGGGCACCAGGCTTGGGCTGCTGCTGTTCCTGATTAGGATGAACGGGGAGCAGCCCAGGCTAACCACCACCCACACGATAATGCTTATGCCCAGGTCGTAGCGCCGCCTCCACCGACGGGCAGAGAAAGGGTGTAGCAGGAACACGCACCTTTGCACGCTGATGCACACCTGGAAACAGAGACATGATTTAAGCAGGCTGTGGGCATTACTAACGCTTTTGATTTCACCATTGTCAGCGTAAAGCTACTCCATACAAACGGCATACTTATATCCTAGTGTACTGTATGCTAATAAGTTTGTTTGGGATGTGCCCTTAGGTTTTCCTGAATCATTATCTTGAATCAGAATTAAGTCAGCCACTGTTTATCTGTTTATCATAGAAACTTAGGCTGTAGACAGATTAAGCCAGAAGAAAGCCAGAGCTATCACAACTGCATTTTAATCATGGCTTTTAATAGTCATGACAATTTGTCACAAAGCCAACAATGTGATGTTATGCCAGTTGCAATTAGTTAGCAAAATGAAGAGTTTGCTGTGGTGACACACACACACGCACACGTACACATGCGTGAATTGCGCAAATTTTGATTACAGCTTCCTTGTAAAACTATTTTTTTTTTTACTGTATAAAAAGCTGATGTCACCAATGTCTCCACTAAACTATCCTCTAGTAACAGTTAGCTTGCTTAAATTATGAAGTGAGAGTGCAACAACTCAAAACAAATGGCAATTAATAACCCTTCGTCCCCCACTCCCACAAGACCTTGTTATCTTTAAGATTCCTTGAAGCTAAACTAATGTTTACCCCAGGTCATGTGGCTGGCAGGTGGTTGGGAGAATGGGTGAAGTGAAACCCAACAAAAGCAACACAGCAAATATGATATAACATGCTGCTTGCTGGTGGCACGGGTTGCATGATAGTGCATGTCACAAGACTCTGATAGCAGGTGGCCATTAGCAGAGCACGTGTTTTGAAGTGTTTCAGATTATGCACGGTTGTACAGTAAAGGTGTAACCAGACCATATTCACTTTGTGAATAGGGTCTGGCCACGCTCCATTGGGAAGTGTTCGCAGTCGTCCTACTGGGCGTAGACCTCTGATTTGGAAACTATTGGACAGCATTTAACCAATCTGCATTTCTACAACTGTTTTGATCACCTCCTCTAGCTCTACCACTATTTCAAAACACTTCAACGTCATCGCATGATTGGATCTCCAGCAGGGTGGCTCTGAACAAGCTAATGGGAACAGGTTATCCAGATTAAAATATCAGTGAAATAAACTGATCTGAGAGCAATAGTCGGGCATTAGCCACTTACCAGGAATCCTATGGAAGCATACATGTTAAGGTATTTAAGGTAGAAGCATAACAGGCAGATGGCATGTCCAAAGGGCCAGGTGTGAGTGAAGTAATAGTATATCCTGAGAGGCAGAGAAAGCACATGAGCCAGATCTGCTACTGCCAGGTTAATCATGAAGATCACTGCCTTGGTCTTTTTGCTGTGGGTGAGAGAGACAGAGAGAGAAACGTATTTAAATAAAGAGTACTGAAAATAAATAAACTGTGAGAATTAACTTAAATGATCATGATTATTGTTTATATTTAACTTCTTGCTGATTGAAAATACTGGACCTGCTTTGCCCCAACCACTTACGAAAGTATTCCTAGTAGACAATGAATTGCTGACAAACATTCTTAAAACTAAAACAAAGATGAAATAGAAATCAAACTACTTACTATTAAAATCACAGGAGCATAATGTAATTTGTGTGTGTGTGTGTGTGTGTAGTATGTACTGTGTGTGTGCATGTATGCATGAGCGTGTGCAAGCGCTAGCCTACACAGGAGAGAGACCTTATCAGGGTTTGCATGTGTATGTGTATATATAGTATGTACAGTATGTGTGCAAGCATAGCCTACAGAAGAGAGAGAGCTTATTTGTGTGTGTGTGTGTGTGTGTGTGTGTGTGTGTGTGCGTGTGTGTGTGTGCGCGCGCGCGCATGTGTGTACCTAATATGTCTGCAGAGGACCCAGAGGGCCGTGGTATTGAGCAGGAGGCCGGGGATGAATAGGAACAAATAGAAGTAGGTGTACAGGTGATCCATGGTCTGATCCCAGCTTGTCATGTTATTGTTACATGCAAGGGAGGCGTTAGCCTCAGACCCCACCCCCAAAACAGTCATATTCACAGGCATGATGTTTATATTGCAAACAGTAATGGCAGCCGGCATGCAACAACATACAGCATGCACTTTTCTGTGGACAGAGAAACAATGGATTCCTTCAACAAAGTAGTGACTTGACTTGTGCCACGTTCACTTCTCTTCATTTCTCTCTTGACACATTACATTTATGCACATGAAACGGCACCTGCAACACAAGGAGAGATAAAACTGAATATAATTGATATACAATGGTTAATTGACAAGTGTGTGTATATATATATATATATATATATATATATATATATATACTAGTAAAAAAGGCTACAAATAAAGTTGTTAAATGATGTTAACCTGAAAAATCAACTATGAGCTGTAGAAGTTGTAGTGTTCATCATATGTTGTGCTCTTTTAAACTGCATGCGCCCATCGCATATAGAAGGGACTATTAACAGAGTATTTACTTCATATATAGGCTTGAAAAATGAATTGGTGCTTTGCCAGTAAAGCATCCAGTATGTTATAAATCAGAGGAACATCGGTACATTTTTATGCAGGAAATGTCTGTAAAAAGCGGTTATTGAAAACGCCCTTCCTGACACAAGCAGGGTGGGAGGAGGAGGGGGTGAAAACAAACTGCCTCCGAATTAAAAAAGCACCTTATAAAATATGCATATAAGCCTGCTTATTCACAAACCAGTAAATGCTAAATAAGGGAAGATTTAGTGGAAAAGTCATTAGAAGTGAGTATGATAACTGAACAGTTCATGCCAGTTTAGAAAGTTTAGTCACCCACAAAGGACCAGGGTGGTCTGTCATCATGTATTCCTTATTGGTTGATAAGACCGCAGGCCCACCCCAGCCACACAATAACAATACAGTCAGCGAAGCACACCCCCCTCAGATTTGGAGAAGAACAACGGATAGACCGGGATTACCTTGTTCTTTGATGTCCTCTACCTACACAGACAGTTTGGGTGGAAGGGGAACGTCAGAACCTGCATTGGCCATCCTCGGTGTGAGAGTAGCTCCCTTCACGCGCATCTGTAAACAGCAGATAGGATAAACGTCCACATCAATCGCAATCAAGCAATAACATCACAGTGCTCATCCACATGTCAAAGTGAAAAACACCTACTCACCACCAGAGTTTGAACATGCACAAGTTCAGGATTGTGTGTGTGTGTGTGTGTGCGCATACTGTATGTGTGGGTGCACGTGTATGTACAGTATTTGGTGCAGCATGTACCCTTATGTCTTTAGTGAGATGTTGAACGGAAGCATATGCCCGAGGCTGCTTTTACACCGTTACTTACGTCACTTAGCCAAAACAAATGGTTGTGTGGTTAGAAGTTTGCATCTACACAGGCAAGACCGACACGCCATATACATGCACGCAGAAATGTAATAATCTTTATTATGCCCCTAAACTAGTATTACATGTGTGACTTTGTAAATATTTTGAACCATCCTGTTTTAATGCAGGGCAACGTTCCATGTGGTGTAAACTGTAAACGGGCATAATGCCTGAGCATAAATACATTTTTACCTCCAATCACTATGAAATTAAATTAAATAGCTAATTGAATGTATATTACATTCAAGTGTATTTGTATAATTCAAGATGGGAATGTAAATCCTGCGATTGTACCAATATATGCCAGCTATTGTATATGCTTTATTCTTACCTGTGTTGCAGACATCTCTTTGATACTGAAGAATTGGAATAACTTGAAATACATATGAATATATTATGAACCTTCTTTACCTACTTTATTAACTGGGTTAGATGCCATTGTGAAATATGCATGCATGAGTTCAGAACTGAGGAGACGGCAGCAATTCAGGTTCCTCTTATCAGATTGTGACTTCCTTCTTGGTGTATACCAACGTCCAACGGGCCTATTGTAATTATGCAGTATGTTCAATGCCAATAGCTTTCACAATATACAGTATATAGCATACAGTATACAGTATACAATATATCATTCTTCGATTCTAGATTTAAGATACATTTTTGAACATGTGTCCAGATCTTCTCTGCGTAGAAGAAGATGCTAATCTCAAACAGAAACTGTAATTTTCTGTCAGTCAAGTGTTTAATGCAATTTACAGCACTACACCAAATATTCACTCCTATAGAATATGGCAATGCTATTTTATGTATGTATTGAGTTACTGTAATATGGTTCTCTTAGTGATTGTTGGGTGCACCTTAAACATCAAAAACCACAGTAGACTATTATAATCCGATAAACCACATCCTAGAAATATGTGAATTGAATCATCTTTCGTCTTTATTCTTTAAGGCATTAATAGTTTTCCCATGTCATACAGTCAGGTTATTGCACAGTGAGAGACAAACCTCTGCTAGGACTGGCCATTAGCGAGCGCAGTACACACACGCATTGGTTTTGAATACAAACGTTGCTACATAGACAACATTCTTTTTTCTACAGGGCCACTAGATGTCAGAACAGGACTATTCACACAGTAGGCAGTCGTCTACCAGCTGGGAGTATGCATTTTCCAAACCCTTTGAGGCATACTTGTCTCCTACTAAGCCAATAGCAAGCTAGTTCGTTTTTTCATGCACATCTTTAACACGTGCCTGTTAAGCGGTTAAGGTCAGCTGTACAAGTCTTGTCACACTCTCACTCTCTCCTTTCCTGTTCCTGCCCTAATTCTGTCCACTCTGGAATATTTCCCCTCCACTACCCCCGTCCCAAATGTGCCGGTTATCTGCTGTCGTTTCTGTGCACATGGCCACTTCACTCACAGGGGCCTGCTTGAATTACAAAGCTTCCCTTTCTGTCTAAACTGCAGCAGGTACTCTTTACTGTGGTCTAGTTACATTTCCCAATAAGGGCACAGTTGTTTTCCCTTCTGTAACTCTGCTTGCCTTGATTGATGGAAAGATAAACAGCATTAACATGTCGTATAATGTTTTACGTACATAGTGTTCCATGCAGAGTTCAACACTTTTAGCATGTGGAGGCATTTTCTAATGGTCTGCAATGGTTCAGTGGGTAGGATGTGTGGCATTAACCCCGCCAGGTTGGTGTTTCAATACTACTGGTCATGAATTCACCCACAAACATGATTACAATTCAAGTATGTGGAAAATGCATGTAGTTTGAGTATAAAACACACAAACCTATAATCCCTCAAACATCTAGATTTGCTGATTAACGTAGGCACTGTTCAGTAATATGGTGCTGAAGATGTTTTGTACATTGTGTATAGAAGGTTTCTCATATATGCAGTCTAAAGCCAGATTAGGCCAGTGAGAAATATTTCAGAAGCAAACAATGGCCCATTGCTCCAGCCATAATAAGCATTTGGCCTCTGGTCCAAACATGGGCATAGAGGGCCACTTCTCCTGGTTGGATCAGAACTGCCTTTGGCTTCAATAGCAGGATCACATTAGACTCCTAATGAAAATGAACATTTAAACGTATCGTATTATTATTTTATGCAGGTATTCATACTTTCCACCATCTTATGTTTGCGCAGAATACATCAACAGAAGGTGCAAGAAAAGGACTGACATCTGAAATACAAAGCCAAGAAATGAGTTTAGAATAGGTATTTAATGGCCCCAAACGTCCACGAGACACAATCAACGTAGCAGGGAAGGTAAAATACTATGACACAGTGGGGTTTACCTCATAGAACAGTGCCTTAAGATTCAACTCTACAATAATATACTGATGGCTTGAACAACAAAATACTGAAAACGCCAAATTTAGACAGTACTCGAAAGCATAATAACAAATCAGACTAACATATCTGGACCATACAGTGCATTTGTGTGCCTGCACATCTGTGCTTTTATGCAGGTGTGCAGCCTGAGTAATGCAGTTGCTATTGTTTTTAACGGCACAACGGCCCTATACACTATGTATCTGGTCCCTTAGTGGTCTCCGCTTGCAAACACCCACAGGCAACACAGTCTTCTTCTCTCCTATGCTGCCGTAATACGTAAAGCCTGGCCATACCACAGGACTTACCTCAGGATTTAACTAATCTGCTGAGTTATGTGTTCGTGCATTTCCAGCACTTAACGGATGATTGCTGATTGCAAGTCAAGTTCAACCTCAGCACTCCTGAGAAGTCCCTCAGAGCAAGCATGTCCCTCTCTTTGCATGTCTCCTATCAGAACTCAGTCTCGGACCGCCTCGCCTCCTTGCCGTTGGTGGCGGGCGTGTGTGTGTCTCTAGTGAGCGTGTTGCTCGACGTGTGCTGGATGTCGCCGTCGCTGCTGCGAGGGTTGCTCTCGGGCCGGGTCCCAGACCCTTTTCCTCCCGTGGTCAGGCTCTTCTGGAAGCTCTCGGACGTGAAGTAGTAAACGACGGGGTCCAGGCAGCAGTTGAGGCTGGCCAGACACAGGGTGATGGGGTACAGAGTTCGGGCGAAGCGCTCTATGGAGCAATTGGCCAGGGCCTGGGTCCGCACCAGAGCGTACAGGAAGAGGATGGAGTTGTAAGGGACGAAGCAGATGATGAAGATGCCCAGGTGGACTAGAATCATTCTCAACACCCGCCTCTTGCTCTCACAGCCGTGGCCGATGGTTGCCGGGCGACGCAGTGTGTGCAGAACCAGTGAGGAACAGACCAAGTTGGCCAGGAGGGGAAGCAGGAAACCTACAATCTGGGGGAAAAATATGAAAGAAATGTTTACCGGTATTCATGTAATGACTTAAAATATGGAGCACACAACCTTGCCCAATGGCTAAGCACTTACATCTAACTAACATCTCTAAATGTCGATTTTTCATCTGCCAATGCGTTTAAACCCACCAAGGTCGAATTAATTAATTAATTAATTAAGGAATATGAAATATGAAAACTCCTTATCTAATCCTATTGTATCTTATCCTACTAAGGGGTAAACATACAAATAGCCTGATGTGAAAACATGACCTCACTGGTAGAAACAAGGCTGTCCTGTATGTTTGACAGCTGTGGTACCATCATAAGACTTAAATGCCTCCCCCTGCATCTACACACACCCCATCACACACTCCCTTACCTCAATGAAGATAGTGATTTTGGAGAGGTAGTCCTTCCAGGTGCTCTTGGAGAACCCCTCGAAGCAGGTGGTGGCTTGTTTGGCTGTGTTGATCGTGGAGAAGAACGTCACCGATATCCCTCCGCCCACGATGGTCAGCCACACTGCGGTGCACACCAGTGCGGCGTTCCGACGCGTGCGTACGGATCTGGAGCGGAACGGGTAGACGATGGCCAGGAAGCGGTCTATGCTGATGCAGGTGAGGAACAGCATGCTGCCATAGATGTTGGTGATGAAGGCCGTTCCCGACACTTTGCACAAGCCATCGCCAAACGGCCAGTGGCGGTTGACGTTGTAGAAGACCTTGAAGGGCAGCGTGATGACGAACACCAAGTCCGACAAGGCCAGGTTGGTCATGAACATGGTGGTCTCGTTGCGCATCTTCATGCGAAAGCAGAAGACGAAGAGCGCTGCACAGTTGGTGATCAGGCCCAGGACGAAGACCACGCTGTAGACCACCGAGTACAAGTTGTACTTGAAGGAATCGTCGATCCCACAGTCCTCCATCCCGGTCTCATTGAGCGCGAGGCTGGCCATGGTGAGAGCTGGGGGAGGGGATGAGGGGGGATTGTGAGGCTGTCAGGAAAGAGGGCGAGTCTGGGCGGATGTCTTGGGAAATGGGGGGGGAATGGGGCGTCAGTGGGGGGTCCACCGGTCAAGCCCCCTCCTGGACATATTTGCCACTTGTGCACGCACACGCCCACACACACACAAGGTAGACTCAGGATGTATGACGACAGGGCTGGTCAGTCCTCCTATAGACAGAAAGGAAAAAGCACGCTGTAACCCAATAAAACCAAGAAGGGGCCGAGATGAAAACAAGTCCGGGTGTTCAATGAAAATGGGACATAGTATCTGACAGAGGATGACAAAGGTCAGGAAGATCAATTAAAATGTCCCTGTTAAACATTGTGTGATATTACATTTATAGAAATGTGCTGATGATGATAGACATGAGCTTTTTCAAGAAGCTAACAAATGCAATTTTAAAGAACACACATTTAGTTAGTTGTTTCTGTCATTCAAATAAGCATGTCTCAATAGCATTATTATAACAACAGACTTAGAAACACTTCTAAAGACAGCTATAAATACATATATTCAGATGACACCACAAGCTGTACTGTGATTATATGTATAAATGCGGTGTTTGTGAATCATTCATTGTACTGTACAATGGTGTCCACGTGCATTAGGCTACAGTTAAAAAGTATGGTGTGTGCATGCACATGTGAATTGTAATTAACATTCCCTTCTACCGAGAGGGTTCCAGTTCTCTTGGTGGTGTAGCATGTGTCACATCGGGGGACATGAGTGCAGTTTGTGTGCGAGGGAACTGGATGGTGTTAGGTCACAACTCAAACTTTGCTGTGTAGATTAGGAAGCTAAATATGTTCTTTCTTCTTGCTAATGTTTTTACTAACTCTTCATACAGCTAAAGTTATAAGAGATGTAAAATCCAATGTACGACATCTTCCGATTTCCGAGTTATCCAGGGGCAAAATATATATATATATATTTCTAATAGAAGGTGCATGTTACACAGCAGACGATCTGTTGAGGGACTAAGAAGAACAAAAAAAACAAATGAATGACTAGTACTACATGTAAGTCGCTTTGGATAAAAGCGTCTGCCAAATGCCATAAATGTAAATAAAGTAAAAGCGGCTGCCAAATGCAATGAATGTAAATAAAGTCTACGCCAACAGGTGTTTCCTCAGGTGTCCAACAAAAGACTTGGGGTTAGCATGGCTTATCCTTCTTGCTTCAGACCCCTGTACTTTTGCAGAAGCAAGCATGGCCAGCTTATCAGGTGTTATGCAACAGAGCTGAACCAGCAGTGATGCTGGTTCAGCTGGGGTTGGTCATTGTTGGCAGCCATCTAAACTATCCTGTGTGAATATGGATAGGTTTTCGTCTGCCCTCAGTCTAAGCCTATCACCCTCCCTCTCACTCACTCACTCACTCACTCACTCACTCACTCACTCACTCACTCACTCACTCACTCACACACTTACAGTGCTGTAGAGTGGTAAGTAATTGATCAGTCCCTATGCAAGCTGCAATGTGACATCTTAAGTGCATTTGAAGAGGTCAAATACAAAAACCTCTAAATCCATCTGAAAAAAAAATAGAAATTAGCTATTTAAAACCGCATTATTTATTAAATGTATATAGTTGGGGTTCACTACTTTCACATTTATTACCATTAAACAGTTGTTTGTCACTGAATAAAAAGTAATATCTTCAAAAAAAATTTAATTATTTAAATATTGTCAATTTAAAAACAAAAGATGTCTGATGGGCTTCGAGGTTTTTGCATCTAAACTCTTAATTTTCACACGCCTCTCTGGAAGCTTCCACCGGCCCTTCACAATTCCCTCACTGTACATTTCACACACACACACGCACGCACGTGCACACACACACACACACACGCACACACGCGCACACACACACACACACACACACACACACACACACACGCTCACTCTCATGCATGTTCTGCCCATGCACATTCACTTGCAACACACACACACACATATTGTGGGGTCATGTGTGCTATGGCAATGTCCCCGAACCCCTGAAACTGCAGAAATTTATTCTGTGGAGAGCAAGGACATAGAACATTGAATTACAGTAGGCTCCCCCCTACCGTTTGCGTGTGAGCTGTATAAACAAGGACTACATTCTGACAGATGGATAAGAAGTGCAAACATATGGATGATGTTATAGTCCACGCTGAAACATGTTTTGTGTGTGTGTGTAAGTGTAAATGTAAGTGTACAAATGCCTTGGTGAACAGCTGCAAAGTCACAGGGTTTCCCCACAGCTAAAGCAGTGACAGGGTCGGAGACAACTGGCCCCGAGAGTGACCTGCAGCTCTCAACATATCAGGTTCAGCTCACATTCAGCTGTTCTGTTCTCTCACACATCAACAAGACATGCAATGGAAGAGAACACAGAAGAGAACACATTAAAGTGGAAATTTAGTAATGTACATCATTGGTTGCTTCTGGAAGATACGATTAGTGGATGTTGTTATTTCAATTTAAATTATGTGCTTCCAAAAACAAGATACAAAAGATTGTAGTTTTGTGTAGCTACAGTAGGCTACGTTGTTATAGTGAACGATGTCTTATTGTATTATAGGCCTAACTGTTGTTTTCAAAAAAATGACAAGCTGCTATGTAAAACATACTGTATATCAGTGTTTTAGACTATTGCTTAAGTAGTAGAAAACACTGTCGCCTATGTGTCAAACACAATCAATGTCTACCATCCCAAATAACAAAACGAAATGACTTTTGTCTAGTGGATTATCAGTTGATGGTGACAGCTGTCCGCGTTTTCAGTCAACTTCAGCAGTGATTCGACGCGACTGTCAGAAGAAACCTACCAGATTCATGTATTTTCCAAGTTTACACGCTTGTCTCCCTGTGGTAGCCTACTCCAACTGCTTGGTGCTAGTGAGGTTCCAAAATCTGTGCCTGTTATAACCGCAAATAAAATGATGAAAAAGTGCTGCAAGTGAACAAAATCCCTGCGAGTGAAATGTGGTCAACTGGTCCAGAAACGGGAACGTATCGGATCCACTGCGCTCCTGTGGTTGTGTGTAGCCACGCTATAGTGTGCATGTGTGTGTGTTTGGCTGAAGGGTGGCTTGCTTGGACACAGGAAACGAGACAATAGCACCTCGGGCTAGCTCTAGCCAGAGGGGGACTGGCTGGGGGTAGTGTGTGAATAGAGAATTGTCGACAAGTAGGGAGGGAAGGGCACATGCTGGTGTCATCAGCTGCTACACCGAGGAGGTGAGAGCAAGGACCAGACACTCCATACGAGCAATGCAAACGTATTCAAGTCTCTCGCTATAGTGACTGTGCTGCTAACTTATAATGACACAAGGGGTGGATGTGTTCAAAAATAGGAAAGTTCGTCTATTGTTCACTGTCCTATACCTGACTGAATACGGTGTTAGCTGCACTCGACCTGTAGCCTACACAGACATCTAAATGGAATTTTGCCTACAGTTCTCATAGGTCTAATCTAACCTAGATGCCTATTTTGCTTTCATCAAAGTTTAGAATGGAACGGAAAACCATCGGTGAAACCAGAAAGTCAAGGTCAAATGTTTCCCATTACAGAACTTTGTAACCTTTAACAAACAAAGCTTGGGCAATTTACCTCAACCACTCCATTTATCTCATCAGCGCTTCTATTTTGGATGATAAATATCCTGCTCCATTATTGTAACATCTAAATATATTATCTAAGGTCAGCAATGGTGCTATATTTAGCCAGATGACAGGGCAGCATTGGACAGCTTCTCATTGTATTTAGCCTGGCATTGAGCTGTGTAGGTGTGTGCGTGTGCGTGCTTGCATGTGTGTGTGTGTGTGTGCGTGCGTGTGCGTGCGTGTGCGTGTGTGTGTGTGTGTGTGTGTGTGTGTTGACATAGAGGAAGCTGCTCTTTGGGGGTAATGTCTAGTGGGTGTAGAGCTTCACAATAGCAGACGGGAGGACAGGACATCCTGCTTACTGCAGAGGCTAAACACATGCGAGCACACACACACACACACGTACAAACAAACTCACGCATGCACACTCTCATAGGCGTGTGCATGTGTGTACTCGCAAGCAAATGCACACCACACCGCACACACCGCACACACACACATTCACACGCTACTGTATGGTACACACCACAGGTAACGTCATTTGTGTGTGTGTGTGTGACATGTCTCTATGCATATGCAAAAGGAATATGCTCTCTGACTCTCGTCAAGCATAATGTGTGTGTGTGTATGTGTCTTTCATACATTTATTCTTGATTAGACAGGAAAAAATCATTAATTCCTTCCCTCCTGCCCTGACACAATCTCTCTCTCTCTCTCTCTCTCTCTCTCTCTCTCTCTCTCTCTCTCTCTCTCTCCTGTCTCTCTACCAACAGTTTTTGTTTGTTAATGGCAACCAAGCTGTTTTGCTGTTTGGCCCTGGCCAAAGCTTTGTGAGTCACGCCACTCAGAACAAAGACCAACTGAGCCTCTCTGCCCCCTCCTCCCCCATCCCTCCAAACCCTCCATCTTTCTCT
>JAOEGT010055335.1:0-18691 GCA_025447795.1 Speoplatyrhinus poulsoni | reverse complement strand
CTTTCTTTCATCCAATAATTGATCATATCTAAAACAGTTGAATATACAAATGCAACAAATGTAGCCTAGCCCTGTATTGTATCTTATTTCCCAAAGGGGCATCTACTCAAGTTTCAAGGTAACAATATATTTATTATGTTAGAATTGCTTTAATAAAAATTACAATAAGTAGTATTTATTACAAACTCTCAAAACGCCCAATGAATGATCTCATTTCCAAGAACTGAGAAACAGCAATTAATGCAATCCACCGTACATGCATGACAAACACCTTGTAGCCTATCTCCTCCCATCCTGGACCCGCACACATTCCTGTCATAAAGGCCATAGGCAGAATGGACCGTACCATCTTCACACACCCATCTTAAAGAATTTAATTATATGAACCACTATTATTTATTTATCTAATTTTAATATTTATGGTTTAGAACAAGAATTTGACATAATATAATTGTGTTATTTTGATAGTACGACCTGTTTTGAACTTTCAGGTGTTTTATAAAAATATTCTTTACAGCCCCCCCCCCCCTTATCCAGAGTAACTTTAGACCGGTCCGTACGCTGCCATGTTGGAAGGAACAAGCTTTTGGCTCTCTGACTGATAGAGTTGCAATGAAAGTTTAGCGTTTTTCGTCTTCTATCCGTCGCAGCAAACTTACATTTTATCTTTTATAAAGGCGAGGAGACGTAGCATTGCGTTCCTAAATATATACTTTACAAACGCAGTGTTGTAAACCCCTGGACTTTAACTGACCCGCGCCGATGTGAAGGGTCGACGGAAGGCCACGAATGACCGAGGGATTGTTTATATATCTTTTGGGTTTTTTTACACATCGAGTTACAATCGGCACATACTTAACATTGATCGTCCAGTATGAGTGGACATCCGCCTCAACGGCGGCAAGCAAATGCTGGCTCTATCCTACTGACACAGCAGGAAAATGAATATCTTTTCAACCACCTCGGCAGGAAATGTATCGTAAGTTTATCAATTGTTGTTCAAGGTATTGTACATCAACTTCGTTTGGAACGTGCTGCGTCTTGCTTCCCATCAGGTGTGTCAGATGTTTTGGCTACAGTAGTAGCCCTATGTCTTCTTGACATCGTAACACCTGATAATGAAACCGATTATTTGATCAGAAAAACTAGGACGTATGCCCATATGAGAAGTGTGGGCAACATATTTCGTATTCTACAGTAATAGGGATTAGGGAATAGAAAGTTTCAGTCACGTCTGTGCTGCTTACCACACCTGAAATCACCCCGGAAGGTTTCTGCTCGTGTTGCAGTTGTGATTTTGGAGCTGGTGAAACAAGTCTAAGGCTACAAGCAAAAGGAATGTTTTTCACACAGCATTACAACATAATATTGCTGGACCTTGTGTATTAGGAAATAAGGGTCCATGTATCATATGGAACGAAGAAAGTTAGTTTTCTACCCCTGTCCCACAAATCAATAAAAAAGAAAGGCTATAAGATCTTGTCAACGTTTTGCTGCAATCCCATTCCATCATCCATATTCAGCACCTTGATAATACGATTTTATGTAGCATAGTTTTTAGAATGCGGTTAATTTGTCATCCTTCTCTTAAATAGGGCCTGGTTAGGTAATTATTTTGGAATTATGCATAGGCAGCATGCGAATTAATAAACCCATGCATGTTGGCTGGTTACCTGTCATAGTTGAAGTACACAACACATACAGTACTGTAAACAAGTTGTGTTGTTTTAAGTGCTACTGTACATGTGAAGTGTTAATTGTGCTGGCGTCTTCTTAGCAATGAGTGTGGTTAAGTGTACTGTATCTACCTACACCTTGAAATCAGACATTGGGTAACAACATTTAGCAGTTGGCTCATCTTATTGGCAGTTTCTGGGTGTGTTTGCAAGATATTTTCACTTTTGTGAAATTGTAATTATCTCGATGTAGTGAAACCTCAACTCTGCTGTAAAATAAATTAATGTATTTATTGAGAAGCAGGAAAACCACAGAATGTAGAGACACATGCCTAGTTGTGTGTGTGTATACGACACCTTCCTAGTTGTGTGTGTGTGTGTTTATACTTAATTCACACTGCACATAAATCTGGCCCATGTCCGATTTTTTCACCCCTGTCAAGTTCTTTATTTTCACTTTATTTGCACTTATTTGCATTGATATGATAATCATCAAAACATTCCTATTGGCTAATTGATGTGTCCTTTCAGAATAGTGTCAGTCCTCCTGCAATGATAGCAGTCATATCTGTTGTTATAGACGTGCTGTGTTCATCCACATTTGAGTAGTGTTAGGAGAAGATGTTTAGGTTATCTTGTGACAGACAGTCGTGTCTGTGGTGGCCATTTCTAACAAACTAATTAAACATAACAGGACAATATAGCCTACCTAAACACAACCCATTTTGTCTGTCAGATAGAGGGCTTCATTAACGTGCCTTAGATTTTTTTATAGTGCCTCGTGCCTTTTTAGTCTTTGCGTAAGACCGGAAATGGAAATGGGCAGCGATTGGTGTTTGTCAGGTGTGCACCTGTGCACTTACGTAAACGTCTGATGACATCGCTCAGCATTCCTGGCGATCTTTGGCCTTGGTATGCCTGCATGCGTATGGTCTCTATGTGCACCACGGAGACAGAGCAGAGGAATTGGGACGGAAGGTGTGTAGAGACGCTGAGGTTAGGCGACACCTAGGAGAGGAAGAGAGAGAGAGAGACTCCCCCCAGCTAATGTGAATGCCCACCACCAATAAATGTGCAGTACACTGAATGGTCTTGTGTTATGTAATTCACCTTATTATGCAGGAAATGGTGAAGTCACCGTAGTGCCCTTTGGCAGGACTGAGGGCAGCCAAGTCAGCCTCTGCCCATGCTCTGTTTGAATCAGGACAGATAGCCTAGCTAAAGCTGTTTTTTAGGAGACCTGCAGACTATTCTTCTTCATTATGTCACATGCTCAGGAGTATTTGTCCTGCTGGGATTACCCATGAAACTGCTGGGGAATTTACCTGGTGTAGCAAAATGTTCCAGGTGTTTGTATCCCATTGTTCCTGTGTACTTTGGTGTTGCTAACCGTATAGCCCATCTAATCCTACAATTAACTTGTGAAACGCAGCATGAACGTTCAGTCTGGTAGGTGTTGCAGGTTAGACGCACCACACGTGTTTTCTCTTTTTGTTGTTCATCTGATATAAAAGAATGAGGGCAATAAAGTCAGCACATTTTAAATTCCAAATGAACTGCAACTGAATCTAATTATGTCATAGATACTTATAGTTATTGTATTGATATGGTGTTTTTCACAATCCATATACTTGCAGAAATGTATACTGATGAAATTGTTCCCTGTGTCCCTGGAAAACGTCTCTTCACCATATGTGCATACACCACAGCGGGGTTGAGATAATCAGGCAACATGGGCTGTTGGGAAATTCTGTCTTGCTCAGAAAAACATTCACTACACAAAAAACATAGGGCTATTTCTAATAATACCCTGTGTAAGAGTATACAGTCTGTCCTGAGCATTGACGTATGTTTTTCTCATAGCTAAATGGACAGAAGACGATTAGATATAGCAGGCATGTTCACACTGCTTCATTTGCAAGAGAGGCATCACATCATCACATGTTTTCAAAAGGACATTATTTAGGCCACGTGACTGCAACACTGCAACTCGCTGCTAAAGTTCTCTGGTGTGCTTTTACTGGAAGGGTTCTGTCTTCAAAAGAAAAGCTGCTGACTAATTGGGGTCTCACATGGGCATAAGTATTTCAACCTGTGCCGTCTGCACAGCACTGACACAGCACTCAATTGGCGCTTGTTCCTCTATTCTCTTCATCAGCAGCTCTGACTGGGCAAAAAGGTGGAGGAGATCCTGTGTGTGTGTGTGTGTGTGTGTGTGTGTGTGTGTGTGTGCGCGCGAGCGTGCCCGCAGACTGCCTGATCAGCAGTCTACCCATACAGGAAGTCCTTCCTCTACTTTCTTTCAAATCCCTAGCTTAGCTACTCTGATGCTTTCTTTTTAGGCTTGATCGTATATTAGCTTCTCCCTTCTTCCTTATTAAAACTATATTGAAATCTCGCTTTTTTGTAAGCTATGCCCATTATAAGTGAAGTCTCAGCCGGGCCCTTCCGTTCCCCTTCCACGTGTAGGCTATTACTTTGCTTCAACCTCTTTGGATCAAGAGTGTAGAACTTTCCGGATCAATACACCACCTCCAGGTGTCCACTGAGTCTGACCTGCATGAATGTGAGAAAATCAATGGTTCCCCTCTTGTCCATATGCAGTGACTTGGCTTGGAATATGCTAGCAATACTAGGCTATTTATATTACACTAGAGAAAGGAAAGTACAGAGCCTTTCTATGAGAATGAACAGTGCATTCGTCTGTCAGTCTAGGAGTGATTATTATCCATTTTATTGTGTTCCTTGAATACAACCAAATTGCTTAAAAGGATACAATATAGGCTGCTTCACAACCTTGTTGTTTTAAATTGCCCTGGCAGCCACAGCTAACGATAGTGGCACGCTTGCATTCAGTACCAACAAGTTGAACACTCCATGGATGAGGAAACTTACTTGAGAGTAAAATATAGGTACCGTTACTGGCAACGGGTCAACTGTGAATCGTAACCGTAAACCCCACTATACATTTAAGGAATCAAGAAAACCTTCATTAAAACCATTTGACTTGATGACATTCACGAGCTGCTTGCCAGTAGTCTAAGGCAGGGTTTCCCGGTATCTGCCTTTAATCTGGCATTGTGCCTTTCATCTCTTAATGGCTGTGAACCTAGACCTCTGAAGAAAGCCCTGCAGTGTCCCATTAAACAAGGGTTTCATCTCAGACCCAGTCCTTTATGGACCAAATTAACAGCTCTTGTAAAGCCCTATTTCCAAGACTGGCCACAGTCTTTTGAAATAGAACTGGGCTGTATGTTTCAGAGACATTCTCCTGCATGGACAATACGATCTGCATAATTGTTTTGACCAGCTGTGTGTGAGAAATGCAGACCAAACTCGCACTGAACACTTTTCCTAATGGTACTAGTGACTGTGTACTAGTGAAGGGTGTATTGCGAAATAATGATGCATTCCTGGGACACTCACGTGTTCAAGTGGCTGCTGTTTGCAGTAAAGGATGATGTGGTGTCTCAAGGTAAAACTAATTGTGTTCCCCTAGTGTCTTCAAACTAATATTAAAGCAGCTGTAGGTAGAATTTTTATGAGAGCTATAATTGTAATGTAACTTATTAGAAATGCCATCTGCATCCATCAATTATCAGTGAGTCAAATGCACTGTGAGAATAGAGCGCAAGTGTGGTTCTGGAAATACATTTCCCATTAATTTTCTCCATTGACTTTTTGGAAAATCCTTCTATAAAATGTTTTTAGCTTGGAACCAAGCCAAACAGCTATGAGGTTGTGAAACAATGGTATATGCTCAGGTAGAAGCCAGAAATTTGTATGATATCAACCTTGTTTTAAGATAAACATGATTTATTCGCGATATCACGGATAACTACTACAGTACCCACAATCCTAAAGTGTGAAAGTGACATCTCTGATTGGTGGAACTGGCTATCCTTTTGTTACTATCCTAATCCCGCGAGTTTGCTTTAGCACTTCGAAGCTGTTCAGAACTCGAGAAGATTGGTGCTCTTTACCATCGAAATGTTTCAAACCCCGCAAAGTCATATCAGCTAGTGAGTGTTGCTAGCGCTGAAAAGTATGATTGTTTATGTTGGAAGTATAAATAATATGAAAACTTTTGTATTATACTATTATAATGGTATATGCACAATCTGATAAGTATTTAAGAAGAACCAAGGAAGAATATGCATTTTCTGGGATTCTCGTTGGTTTATGGGATGCACAGGTCCTTAACCATTACAATATGCCTTTTTCTGTTTTTATTAAATGTTTTTGCTCCAAATCAAATTGTTTATGGTCACGATCACTCTTGTAGCTGGATGCGATGGTACCAATCTTGAAACTCTTTAAATAAGGATTTTACAAAAAGTCAATGGAGAAAATGAATGGGAATTATTCTTCCGGCACCAGAGCCCCCAAAAAAGTGGGCAGTTACACTCTATATGGTTGGTTGCAACTGCCTCCTATATAAGTTGATTTAGACTTTTCATTGTGCCCAAAGATTTAGACTATTCCCCGATTGGTCTGGTGAATCTAATTTGCCTGTCAATCACACTAATTCGTACTACAACAGGTTTGTCAATGGCACTTTGCAATGGCAGACCAACTGAATGAACAATTGTTCATTTACATATTCTTTCTTAGCTAGCTCTTGTTGCACCTCTCAAATCCTACATACGGTAGCTTTAAGGAGTTTGCTTGCTTTCTTGAGGTAAGAATAAGAATTCCTTATTGGCAACTCTAATGGTGCCCAAGGGCGGGCTCTGCCACTGAGATGACATGGGCATCCTGACCGTCCTGACTATGTGACTGTGAGGCCAGTGAGCTGAGGCCAGTGAGCTATAGCCAGAAGTTTGGCACACTCAGGGACTTCATGAGCTGACTGCCAAGAACTCTTGCTTGCCTTTTTTTTTATTTTTTTTAAAGGGTTTAATGCGGGCATTGACTGTGCTCAAGTGTGCAAAAATGTTACAGGCTGTATACCCTTGTATAGACATTATTTAAGCATGCTACTACTGTATGGTCTGCAAAACTACATACAACTGATGTATTGGTGAAGGTACACGTTACACATACTACACCTTGTTAGCAAGAAAATAATGAAGAATAAAACATTTGTTAAACCCATTTGCCCGGTTTTATGAAATGCGCGTATGACCAAAATCTGCGCATACAATTATTTTGTATGGGTGTAAGCGGTGGCAATGATGAAATCACATGATTATGTCCCAGCTGATATTTTTTGGTGAGTTGTTTGACCATAGGTGCTTTATTCGGACAGGCATTTAAACTTAGCCTTTATGCATACACATACTAAAAAGCACAGTGCACTGAACAAAACTTCAGTTCCGCTTTAAATGTAGAGAAGCTGCTAGCCACTACGGAGATTTCTCTTCTGTAATTTGAATATCATTGTTCTTGTGCATTCTTGCCGGGCACCTTTTTAGTGTAGCACAATACATAGAGATAATTTCAATTATGTTTCATAGGGCTGTTTAGTGACATTGTAGCAGGTGCTTTTGGTAAGCCTATGTCAGTAGATTGAATTTTGATGCTGACTTTCACGTGTAGTGGTTTCACACAGTAACATGAGCTGTACAGTAGAATGCAGGAGAGTGTTGCAACCAGCCACCCACGTCAACACTCCTGTGATAATATTAGGACAATCGTTCTGTTAGTCATGTACTGTAACACACATTTAATGCCAATTTACAGATTTATTTCTGGTAAAACGTCAGATTCACGTCGTCCCTCTGCCAAACGCCGTCTTTGTCTTCTCTTGTCGGCAACGTGGAGGACTGTTCAAGTCCAGTTGTACAGTTATTAGTTATGGATGCGTGTGTGTCATAGCTGACCTCTAAATCCATAAGCGCGCGCGCGTGTGTGTCATTAGCTGTTGCCCCTCCATCACTCTTTTGGAACAGATGGGGATACTGACTGTTGCTTTACTATTTAAATGACTTTGGGCTTTTATCAGGCTGTTTTGCCTGCAGTACTGTATGCCTGGCTTTGCCTGTTCGCCGATCTAAGCGTACAATCATGCCTAACACACAAATTCAACTTGGTGTAATGCGTCAGTGTCTGATGTAATGAAACTGCCCTCAGCTCCGTGTTCTATGGTAGATTTAACACAACTGTACCGTACGGTAGCTATGTAAATGTCCAGCTGCAGTACCGGCAATGTGCTTTTTATACCTAGGCGCTGTGTTTTCTTTAAAGAAATCTCTCGTCATATCGTGTATTTTGGTGGTTAAATTGTAACACACAACCGTTGGCAGGTTATCTCATGCCTTACTCTTGCCTGTATTGAGATTGAACGACACATGGTGCTGTCTTTTCTCCTCCCGCTCAGACGCTGTCTTCAGCAGTGGTCCAGGTCTTCACAGCAGAAAGGAACTCTAGCTGGGCCAAGAAATGCTGTGGAGTGGCGTGTCTGGTCAAAGACAACCCCCAGCGATCTTATTATATCAGGGTGTTTGACATAAAGGTTGGTCTTTTATTAACAATGCAGCAGGCAACTATGTGCACATTAATAATGAACCTCTGTCAAGCAATACTGTGTAGTGGCTTTGTTATTAGCACTACAGCACTGTTACTTTGTTTTATTTCATTAATCTACTGGGTATTCCTCCTAGAGTCTACATTAAAACCTAATGAAACCATTCAGGTTGGCATGAATGTAAATGATAAATGCATCACATTTGAATAGGTGTGAGTCGACAGACAGTAGAAATGAGACTTATTTTGGGATAATGCTAACACATTACCTACTTATGTTGTTTTTCCTTTGTGTAAACCTCGTGACACTGCATACTCGCGCCTCACGGGACACGCTGCGTGTCATGTTTCCCCACAGGAGGGTCGGACGATGTTTGAACAGGAGTTGTACAACAACTTCAACATCAATCTGTCAAAGTCTTACTTCATGACGTTCCCTGGTGACGTGAGTGTCCAATCCATCCCCCGAGTGGTTTTCCTAATGACCTCCCCCAAAGTATAAAATGGTGTAAGCTGTAGTGTGAAATAGCTTCATTGCGTCTCTACAGTCTTCAATGTCAATACAGTACATCCCTGTTTGTTTGTGGAACAAACACGATGAAGCTCAGGGTGTGGCAACTACGGTGGCCGTAGCCAATTATATGTACTGCATTACTTGGCCCAAGGTGGTTTAGCTAGAGGGAAGGCAAAGTGTTGGGAGATGTTTTTATGTCGTAGGTTTTAAGTTCATAATTCCATAGAAAGCAATTCATATGTTTGTTGTTGTTTTTGTATTTGTGTCTCTATAAGCATTTTCTCAAACCAAATTAGGAAAAAATTATATAAAAAATATTATTATAATATACTTTTTTTTTTTTTTCCTCTTCCTTCACAGCTTGTTGTTTTGACTGTTCTCATCCGTGTGTGTTTGCTACAGACATGCCAGGTGGGCCTAAACTTTGCCAGTGAAGAGGAGGCTAAGCGTTTTCGGGCCCAGATGACAGAACTACTTGGGAAAAGGACAAGGAAAACTGGTAGCTACCTGCATAACCTTAAACAAACCTACTCTACTCTATTATTTCACTGTTCTTCGCTTGCTGCCTTTCTTAACCCACTAATTAAATTACTTTTTATAATAATCAATATTATTTCAGACTATTTCCTGTACTTTGATCTTTTATTCTATTATTCTGAATTTGTTATTTCACTTGTTCGATTGATTTCACCTAGCTTTTTAGACGCCGGATGCACCTTGCGTTTTGGAAGAAGCGCACTGAGCGCCTCCAGTTGAAACATTCAACTCTGAGCAGAAAAGCGCCCGACGTCATCTGCATACATATTTTATTTATTTGTTCTCCCTCTGTATGGCCTGCTACAAAACTGAACTTCTATAAACGCAGCTTTGCATTTCACCTTCAGATATTCTTAAAACTACTATATTTAAGCTGTTCTATGCAAGATAGTTAGCAGCTTGTCTTTCCAACCAATCCAAGAGCTAGGAGTCCATTATGTCAATCAAGGGTTTGTATGTCCAAGGAGAACATGTGGCTCAGTGCCTGCTCAACCTTCAGACGGTGCCTTACAGTAAATCACTTATGTGATGTTTCTGTTCCTGCATTTTAAACAATGCAATAACAGCTCAGTCTGGGTGCTATAAAACAAATGCTTTTACCGGCCACACGCTTAACATCTTGCATCACATTTCCTTGATTAAGACCGACCCATCTCTTCCGGTCATTGCCTGACCCACTGATTGCATTGTTGTCAAACATCTTTCTCTCTCCGTTGCACTGCTAATCATAGCTGCTACTCTTTAGCCTACAGCCTAGTTAACGCTCGACTGTCGGTGCTTATTACTGTGTGTGTGGGAGTGACTGACTTATTGTCAGTCACTCTGTCTTACTGTCTTATTAACAGGTGTGTCTTGTCTTAAGTCTAACTGGCTCCATATTGTCTTGACTGATGTAAAATAGCATCAGAGTAGTAGACTTGCAGAACAATGTGTCTTGTTTGTGTGTGTGTGTGTGTGTGTGTGTGTGTGTGTGTGTGTGTGTGTGTAATCTATACATGCTAATGGCAAATCCTCTGCTGGCTGTTGACCACACACAAACTTTGCGTCGTGAACATTATTCTGCAGAGCCCTAAACTTGAAAATCAATAAACCTTCCATTCCTCCAACTGACCGAATACGCTCGCTAATATTCGCTTCACACTAACCTCTGCATCTTGGCTACTGAGGGCAACAATTTAACAATATCACTTGTCTGTGTTCACAGAGAAGCGACGTGACCCTCCAAATGGTATGTTGTTCAATATAAACGACACTTACTAATAGGGAACTACATATGCTGGTGAAAGGTTTTATTTTTTTGGTACTTTCAACATGACTATGAAAAGAAACACATGTTGAATAATTGAAGTATAATAATAATACTGTAGTAAGACTAAAATAAGCCTGTGTAGGGTCTATATACTGTAGGGACATCCCCTTTTCAATCTCATAAGATGTTATTGAAAACACTACTGTTTCTTTGAGAATTTATTTGGTTTACATTTGGACATCAGATTTAAAAAAAAATCCCTTAATTCTACATTCTGTTCCTCTTCCGATGTAAACATGTTTACTGAGAGCAACTGTTTTTATTTTTAATCTATGTATTCCATCTGAATATTACATCTATGGTGCACATAATCGTTTTGAATTGAATGTATTAGCCGTTGCTCACCCACAGTGAGAGGCCCTTAGTGAGCTGAATGTTTATTCACCTTCCTGTTTTCTTTCAAGTTCCTCTGATAGTCTTACCTTGCGAGACAGCTGGAGTTGTGAAATAACAATCACGCGAGAATCCATCTTGCCTGGTTTCAAGTTATGCACTTTTCAGCATTCTATGAGGAAGTGCTGGGAGCTGGGGGCGTGGTTTAGGTGTGACGTTAGCGCCGTGGTAGGCAGACAGACAGACAAGCACATGCCATGTAATTAGTTTGAAGGTGCCGGCACTTTTCCAAACATCTTCTCAAAATGGTTCTGTGTACTGCACCAGGTTAGCAAGAGTCTAGTCTCAGCCTCTTCCGTTCATTAGCAATACGTCACATAGGCAGCTCTGTGCTGAGCGTCTGATGCATATACTGTACCCTCGTAAGCTCGACACGGACCTCTCGGACTTTCGGGAAGTAATACTGTCGATATCCATTGGCTGTTAGCATTGTCACTCACAAGTGTGTCTCATTTAGGAATAAACATTTATTTGAATCAGTAACCGTATCCAACACATTGTACAGATTTACAGGACCTATAAACAGTCCTGTTGTAAAATGGATAGGTTTAAATGGTTACATAAAACCCACCATGGAATAGTGTGTTGGGATTAGGTGTGTTTGTGCGTGTGTGTGTGTGTGTTGGCGAGAACGGGAGGGAACAGTGGTGGTGAGTGACAGGCGGGCCAATCAGAACAAGACAATTTAACATTCCACCCTGCTGAGAAGGAACCAGAGAGGGGCATAGAAAACAAGCGGTCAACAGTCGCGTTAACGGGAAGGCAAAACGTAGAGCCAACATTTGGTCTCCATCTGCACAGGTGTTTTGGTGGCTGGGGTGCCTTGTCCGCCATTTGCATCTATGCACTGTTAAGGAAAGAGATATAAAAAAAAAACAACAATGACTTACTCACCTTCCATTGGAATGCCAGCATTCACCTGAATGTGATGAGGAACTCATTGGACGTGGCTACAACCTGAAGGAGAGTGTTTAAATTCCTCAAACACAGGACGTGGTCCGTCTACGTCAGACCGTACACGGAGGCAGTGTCAGCCGCTCTCTTGATCCTGAAGCACTGCTTCTGTACCATGTCCTTTCTTTACTGCTCACCTTCACCGTGATGTTCTGCATCACCTTCTGCATCACCTTCGCCAGTGGCTGCCTGTCTTCTTTGCGCTTCCTGGTTCTCCCCAAGGACGAGCTCTACCCACCGCGAACCCACCACATGCCCGCCCCGTTGTTGTCACGGAGATGGGGCCTACAGAGTGGTAGGGAAGACTGATTGATGTCACCGTGGGAACACTATGGGACGCAGGGTCTTATGGACATAATAGGAGGGGACCACGGTGCCGTCAGTCTGCCTTACCTGCACCAGGAAGCAGTACCGGGAGCCCCTATAGAGGGCGCCGTAAAGGTACATGGTGGTGTGTGGCTGTCACTGAGTTGTCCTTATGGAGGTTACATTTCAGTTGTCGTGTATCACTATTTCATCAGGAGATCAGGAGCACTTAATATAGTTTTATTATCTTCAATAAAATGTGCGTAAATAATGGGATTTATGGTTTATTATCCCTATTATTTTAATGGGAGATTACATTAGAACAGTCAGTTCTACTCTATCTAGTTGTGCATGTGGAATGGCCCTCTGTAATGTATGATAGAAAGGTATCTTTCTTTCATAGGTTGACACGTTCTGTTGTGTGGCTTTGTGAGTTGTCACCATGTGATTTTAGGCTTTTGTTTGTGTATGAGCTACGCCCAATATTGTTTGTTGTGAAGCCAAGTTTTTGTTTTCTATTGGGACAATATGCAGTTGGCTTTCTACCAGGACAATACAGTGCATCCGGAAAGTATTTACAGCGCTTCACTTTTTTAACATTTTGTTATGTTACAGCCTTGTTCCAAAATTGATTAAAATAATTGTTTTTCTCAAAATTCAATACCCCATAATAACCAAGTGAAAACAGTTTGTTTGAAATGTTCATAAAATAAATATAAGGATAAAAAAATTCACATGTACATAAGTATTCACAACATTTGCCATGACACTTAAAATGGAGTGCAGGCAAATCCTATTTTCACTGATCTTCATTGAGATGTTTCTACAACTTGATTGGAGTCCACCTGTACCAAAATCAGTTGATTGTAAATTATTTGAAAAGGTGCACACACCTGTCAATATAAGGTACCACAGTTGACGGTGCATATCAGAGCACAAACCAAGCCAAGGAATTGTCTGTAGACCGAGACAGGATTGTATCGAGGCACAAATCTGGGGAAGGCTAAAAGATTTCTGCAGCATTGAAGTTCCCAATGAGCACAGTGACCTCCATCATCTGTAAATGGAAGAAGTTTGGAACCACCAGGACTCTTCCTAGAGCTGGCTGCCCAGCCAAAATGAGCGATCGGAGGAGAAGGGCTTCAGTCAGGGAGGTGACCAAGAACCCTATGGTCACTCTAACAGAGCTCCGGCAGTTGAGGCAGTTGCTCCGTGGAGAGAGCAGAACCTTCCGGAAGGACAACCATTTCTGCAGCACTCCACCAATCAGGCCTGTATGGTATAGTGGCCAGACAGAAGCCACTCCTCAGTTAAAGGCACGTGACTGCCTAGAGTTTGCGGCACCAAAATGACTGTCCATGAGAAAGAATATGATATGGTCTGATGAAACAAAGATTGAACTCTTTGCCCTGAATGCAAAGCATCATGTCTGGAGGAAACCAGGCACCGCTCGTCACCTGGTCAATACCATCCCTACAGTGAAGCATGGTGGTGGCAGCATCATGCTGTGAGGATGTTTTTCATCGGCAGGAACTGGGAGACTAGTCAGGATTGAGGGAAAGATGAATTCAGCAATGTACAGAGACATCCTTGATCAAAACCTTCTCCAGAGTGCTCTGGACCTCAGACTGGGGAGAAGGTTAATCTCCCAATAGGACAGCGACCCTAAGCACACAGCCAAGGTAACAAAGGGATGGTGTCCGGGACAACTCTGTGAATGTCCTTGAGTGGCCCAGCCAAAGCCCAGACTTGAATCTGGAAATGGCTGTGCAGACACTCTCCATCCAACCTGACAGAGCTTGAGAGGTCCTGCAAAAAATAATGGGAGAAACTGCCCAAAAGTAGGTGTGCCAAGCTTTCATACTAAAAAATACTTGAGGCTGTAATTGCTGCCAAAGATGCTTCAACAAAGTATTGACCAAAGACTGTGAAAACTTTTTTTTGTTATTTATTTTTAATACATTTGCAAGGCTGTAACATAACAACATGTGGAGAAAGTAAAGCACTGTGAATACTTTCTGGATGCACTGTACAGTTTATGGCAAATGGTTCTACAAGCATGCTTTTAAATCTAGATGGCTACTAAAATAAAGTATTCACTATTTGACAAAACACTGAAAGGAACAAACGATTATTAGCATAATACAGTAGATGGTCATGATGTGGGGGCATTTGTCAACAAACGTCTTCATTCAGTCTTTAGTTAATTTAGGTGAGCTAAGCAGAAGTGACATGACACATTTCTATACATCCATGGCCTTATTTCATGCTCAAACAATCTTGTTCAACTCCAAATTCCATCGGAACCATTGAACAATGTCATGAAAGAACTTATCTTGTTTCTGAAGATCCTGTTACAGTGCAAACAATGAAGCAGCTACATCAGCAAACACTGAAGGCATAAATATGACTTGTTGGGAACCTTCCAGCCTTTGTTCCTTGACCTTATTAGCTTAAATAAAGACTATGATAATGTCACCAGAGACCTTTTCGGTGGGAAGTATATTATGTAAAACGAAACACAAAAGCGTTAACAAATCCTCTTCAATATTCGTGTGCATTTCTAACTTGCTATAAGCCTAAAAGCAATTCCTCTTTTTGGCCCCTTCCCCCAAAGGCCCCAGTTTGCCTATGGCAACAGTTGACATCAAGAACCCAGAGATGCAGCGTTTCCATAACAACTCCCAGGTAAACAACATTGTGCACTCCCCCTTCCCCAAGAAGGAGAAGAAGGTGAAGGGCAAGAAGAAGAAGTTGACCAAGGCAGACATCGGCACTCCCAGCAACTTCCAGTAAGTGGTCAGCCACTAGCATAGACTGTGTGTATATATAAAAGGACAAACCCTCCGTGACGTCACCATAGCGGTCTTCCTCAAGAACTAATTTGATCCGTCCTCATCTTTGCAGTACCTCACTCTGCCTGTAGTCGTTATAATGGGATAAATGCATGGCACTTTTTTTTTTTTTTACTGAGTAATAAAGAAATTCACACCCCGTACCCCCTGACTAGCTATAGAGACACAACCATTTTTTGAACCAGGTTTTGAAAACCTGGTTTATTTTTGCTGTAAAGTCTGACCTTTTAACATTGGAGTCTATGGGGATTGACTCCTTTTGCAGCCAGCCTCAAATGGCCATTTGATGAACTGCAGGTTTGACACTTTAAGTTCCTGCTTAGCTAGCAGCTACACACACTAACTTATGTGGGACTGCTCATATATAATTCATAAAAAGGGGATTTGTTCACTGGTTATCCACGGACATGGGGAAATATAATTGGACATAATATAGTTCAATGGCCACAGACCACAAAATGTACTTTTCGTTAGGGCAACTACAAGAGCTCTTAACTAACTTATCACTCACCCCCCCCCCCCCGACCCCCAAAATCCTTTACAGGCACATTGGACATGTAGGGTGGGACCCTAATACAGGCTTTGACGTAAGTAAAATCAAATATAAATGTCAGTATTGTGTGGAGTTATGCACTTTAAAGTGTGTTTGTGTGTGGACGTGAGTTTAATTCTGTTTATCAGCGACCATGAGACATCCTAATCAGAACTATTAACATTCAGTAGCCTCTGTAAAGTCAATGCAGGTAGAAACTAATCAGAACCTCTCATCAAAATTAAATTCTATTGTTTTTTCTTATGTTGAAAAGCACTTTCTTTTTTTTGTAGCATTGCCACGTGTTAAATTATGATTTTAACAAATCCATTACAATAAAGTTAACGAAATGCAGAGTTCCATCATTAAAGTAGTTTTGTTGTCTTACTAGCACTGAATTTATACCACCAGGTGGCAGTAAAAGGCTTTTTTGCTCCCAACTTTGAGCTAATGGAAGAATTCAACAAGATTGTTCCCATATAGTATTTATTTACCATTATTTTAATAATAGTCATCTCACCCAGCATTCATAAACAATAATAATAATAATAATAATAATAATAAAAAAAAAAAAAGATTGAATAGTATTATATAGGAGTTGTCAGCCTTTTAACACCAGCCTCATATCTTCCCTGGGCAGCTGAATAATCTAGACCCAGAGCTGAAGAACCTGTTTGATATGTGTGGCATCTCTGAGGCTCAGCTAAAGGACAAGGAGACCTCTAAGGTCATCTACGACTTCATCGAGAAGAAAGGAGGAGTGGAAGCTGTCAAAATCGAGCTACGGAGGCAAGGTGGGTTTAGGGAACAGTGGTTCACTCTAAAACTAGGCATGAGTACAAGGTACAGTTAGTTTAAAAAAGGTAATGAAAGTTGTAACTATCTGGATTATGTGTGAATGTATTTTTTGTGTACAATGTACATGTACAATATTTGCTTTGGTTCTTAGCCACACATGAGCAAACAGGACTATTATGTTCTGAAGGATTGCGTGTTTAATCTAACAAGTCTATCATCCTTGGGAATGAAAGGTTTGAAATTACCTTCTCTGCAATTCTAAAACTGTTCAAATATTATTTTCAAACAAAAGTCTGCCCTTTTCCTAAACTCTAGTTTTAGTTGTCTCTAACAGTGCAAGTGTCCTCTTATGGGTTACAAAGCAGACCATTGTTGTACAGAAGTATTCAAGATTACTAATGCAGCAAGCCAATGTTTTTATTATCCGAAGGGTTTATAATGTTGACACTGCACAGTAAATTGTATCGCACAGATATCCTGCGCCACATTTTGCATCTCTTCCAACTGTGGCAATGGTTTGTGACCAACATCTAATCACAGTGAAACAGTGCCCACAGTTTCCCTTAAATATCAGTGACGTACATGGTGACCTAACTAGTGTGGTTGTATCCCCAGGTCCTGCAAAGTGGACTGGTATGTCTCTGCATGGTCTGCACAGTGTGATGTGACATGACTATTTAGCATTTGTGTGTGCGTGCGTGCGTGAGTGCGCGCGGTTTAGCTTTTCAGTTCCATAAATTGTTCCTGTCTGTTACACTGGTGAGGCTACAACAAGACGAGGTGTGCCTTGTGATCAGTGTTGGCTAGACAGCATCAGCCCAAGCCCTGCCATTTGCTAGTGTTGTGGTGTGACTGCATGGTGTGTGGGTGTGTGTGGGACCACAGCATGGTGTGACTGCCCACACCTGTTTCTGACCCTGTCTTATGGAGCACTCTACGTACATCACGTGGGAGTGGATGAATGCTTTAGACACGTGGACAGTCTGTACTGTGGCGTGAATCAGAAGATCTAACACTGTTTCTCACCATGGTCCTGTAGTGCCACTGCCCTGCATGTTGCAGATGTCTCCCTGCTCCAACACACCTGACTCACATGAATGGGTCGTCATCAGGCTTCTGCAGAGACTGATAACGACCCATTAATTAGAATCAGTTGTGTTGGAGCATATTGCAAGCCGTTTTAACATTTATTCACTAGAGTTGACTATCTGGAATAATTCTAACAGATATTTGCAATGTTATTTTTAACTTGTTGTAATTAATTGTGATTAGCCATAATTTTGATTCAAGATATCTATAACGGAATTTTGACTATTTAAAACGTTATTTAAGATATCTTCAAAGGACGATAGATATCCCAGTCATAATTCTGTTAAAGTTATCAACAATAGACATTTAGTATATCTGCAACTGATTTATAGATATCTGTAATGAGAAACCCCATAGACATGAATGGGGATAGCCGTTTGAAACTGGCTAGTCAAAACTGAATTATAGATATCTAAAACTGTTGTTTCGACTAGCCAAAATGACGCTATAGATATCTTCAATTAAAGTTTTGACTAGGCTAAATTAGGTTGCAGATATACGTAAGTAATATCCAGTCTGCTGAATGAATGTTAAAGGGCTTGCCATAGGAGCAGGGAGACCTCTGCCACATGCAGGGCTAGTTCAAGCCGTTGTTGACTATCCGGAATTAATATCTGCATTGTAATTTGAACTAGTCGTAATTAATTGTGACTATCCGTCATTTTGATTGAAGATATCTACAACGTCATTTTGACTAGTCGAAACAGCAGTTTTATATATCTGTAATTCAGTTTTGACTAGTACGTTTCAAATGACTATCGCCATTCATGTGTATGGGGTTTTTGATTACAGATATCTGTAAATCAGTTGCAGATATCCTAAGTGTCTATTTTAGATATCTTTAATTTAATTCCGACAAGTCAGAATTGTAGTTCCAGATATCTACAACTGATTTTGACTAATTGAAACGTTATTTAAGATATCTTCTAAGGACGATGTAGATATCTTGAATTGAGGAGGATTTAACGTATCTTGAACTGTAATTGTGACTTACATTATAGATATCTGGAACTGGAATTTCAGCTAGTCGTCTTTCTGTTAAAGATATCTACAATAGACATTGAGGATATCTGCAACTGATTTACAGATATCTGTAATCAAAAACCCTATACACATGAATGGCGATAGCTGTTTGAAACCTACTAGGCAAAACTGAATTACAGATATCTATAACTGCTGTTTTGACTAGTCAAAATGACGTAATAGATATCTTCAATCAAAGTTTTGACTAGGCGAAATGACGTTGCAGATATCCGTAAG
>JAOEGT010055329.1:0-18691 GCA_025447795.1 Speoplatyrhinus poulsoni | reverse complement strand
GTGAATATTGTTAACATATCTGAAAATATAAAGTGCATGCATGAATATTTTGAAAAGTTTGTTTGCAGATGGCAAAAACACGTTTGTGGATTATACCTATGCATGCAAACTGAGAGGTGCGCGCTTGTGAATGGTAAAAATACGTGTGGATTATACTTTTGCGCTTGAATAATATTGATAGAAATCTACCCCCATAAACATTACATTGTGTAACTTTCCTACTGGAATGCATGGGCCTGTATGTGTAGTCCAATGAGCATCAGTAAAAAGCCTAACAGTTGGTTAGGTAAAATAGATGTACACATGAGAAGGTCCTCCTGACAAGCAGCCAGCATCATGTTACACCACACCCTGATACTAACTTTTCTTGCTTGCAGTTAAACAGACTTTCCAAGAATGAGAATGAATAGAGTCACCATAGGACAATATAAGCCTACGTATACATTAAGCCTGGATTCACAACAATTCAAAATTCCTTGAATTTCTATTTTTGTGGTGATCTCAAAACAGACTTCTGTGGCTGATAAAATATTTTTTTTCCAGGAAAGCTGATTTAATGTTGAGTTGTAAGCAGTGAGACTGTATGCTAATCAATATAGTGGCTCTGTTTAAAGTAAAAACTTTTAAAATTTAAAATAAAAAGTTGAAAGAAATTATTTGACACATATTCAATTTGTTTATTTGCTGTTGAGGCATGGCAGTATGAAGAGGTAATTGAGCACAATACAGATAAGCTTTCTTGCTTTCCTGTAGCTGTAGAGACTTCTCAACAGCTAAATTTCCAGGATGCAGAGGGAGTACATGAACATACATCCTATTGGAATTGGCATTGTGTTGTAATGTGTAGGCTGCCCTTGGCCAACATGAAATGTATTGTATTGTACTGTATTGGTGTCATTGCCAAGCTGAAAATCCAAATGACATTTATGTTTTCTGAATTGGGACCAAAGAGAAATCAAAGCAGCAACTCTGATGGTGTAAAGTTATACTTGCACCATGTTAATAAAGTACAACTTTACACCATTGTAGTAATGGCATTCAACTGTGCAAGTACAACACATTCATATACTTGCATTATACCTGTCTGGGCCACCTACAATAGGCTACATTAGGCTATTGTGAATGCGTTAAAAACAAGGCGGTAGTGGTATTTAATTTGAACACCTTTGTAGCATAAATAATTTGGGTATTGATAGCAGTTTTGCAGGTTTTTCTTACCAACCATTACTAGGCTACCTTCAACATTTTCTATATAGATGCTATTTGCCAATTTATCTATCACCTGAAAAAATATGCAAATAGAATGAATGTATGGAGACATTTACAAATTCAATAATACCTTTTTATGTTCATATAGCTCAATTAGTGTCTAGGGCTCTGCTGTTCAATGGATGTTGTCAAATCAAATTCTGCCCCCTGGTGTTAAGGCATTATCTTAATTAGGGCTACCTCAAAACACAAACCGTGTAGACACAACTATTAGTGTCTTCTAATTTAACATTTATAGGTATGGAAAACTACTAGAAGCTTCTGTAACAAAGGTCCATTGAGACCTGGAGATGCCATCCATTTAGAAATCTAACATAGTTTGAGACTGTAGGCTGTACTAAAGGTGGCGCTTTTAGACAGAATTACCCAGTATACAACATCAAAATAAAGGTCTGCACATAGCCTTCACAATAGATGCACTTTGTCCTAGCAAGAACTAGATTGCTGGGTAATGTCATCCTTGTTGATTCAAAGTGAAGTGAATAATTAAAATACCTTCTATTGTACTGAAACACACGTACAACCGAATTTAGCAAGATTATTATTTTATGTACAAATTAATATACAAACTATACATAAAAGAAAAAAAAAACTGAGGAAGGATGACATTTGTTTTAAGCAGCAAGGTAAAAAAAATACAAACACTTTCATTTGTACTTTTAGCTATTCTTTTTAAACAGTCAAAAAGAATAATATCCACTTCCTGCCACCTCTGTGGGGCTCTTTTGTCCATGCAACAACAATTCCATGGTTCAGGATGTTTTGGTTCCCCCCCTTCCATCAATTCATTCTATTTCAGTGAAGCGTGCAAACATGGCTTTCCTAACAGCATCTTTGTAGGTGTCAGATGCCAAGAGCTCGTATGAACTTCCTTTAATACCCAGACCTGTGCCCTTGGTCCTTAATGAGGCCTACAGGAGGAATACAATGACGTAATGTTATTAGAAGAGACAGGCTGGACACGTGCCCCTTAGGTAACTCTGATAATTGGTCTTCACACACAAACACTAATATCCAGTAAAGTAAGTAAGCAGAAACCATAAGCAGAGATGGATGTGCATTTTGAAAAAAATATTTTTTTTTTTAGTAGTAATACAATGAAAGGGGTGAAACAAGTCTGTGCATTCAACACAAAAAAGGTTTTAGTTTGGTAGCGGTGTTATGTGTAATTATTTGTTAAAGATGACTTACAGCGATGGGAGCTGTGATACCCTGTTGGTGGCGTCCAAGACCTTTACCCTCCTGCCAGCCCATGGCCTGCAACATCTTGCTGCCAATGTTATCACTGGTCAGACCGTCTTTAGTGGGCTGCTCGTAGTTTCTGTTAGGTAGACAAGCATCATTAACAGTTGCAGTGTTTAAAAAGCAGCTATTGCCAGTATTTACTGCCTTTGAGAGTAATTAAGTAACTTTGAGAGTAACTAAGTTCTATCAGAGGTGGCCCCAGGTAAAACACTAACCAACTACAGAAGGACTCTCCCACTCACACACTGCAGTGTGGTTAGAGGAAAACCGGCTGAAGCAATCATTAATATAAATGAATACAGTGTGAACTTGCATATACTATACGCGTACTAGAACTTAACAATTGTTCAATACTGCTCTATATAAAACTGGCTGTAAAACAGTGTTACATCAGTAATTGGAGTCAATAGGGCTGCAATGACTAAACGATAATGTCTAAAATTATTAAATAATAAATAGTACTTATTTGTTGGTCTATGTCAAGCACGCTGTGACACTACACTCCAATGAGGAAGAATAAAGGGCAATTAAATAATGATGGAGGAAATTGGATGGCAGAGACACTAAATAATGGGCAGCAACAGCTACACTCATACGTTAGCACCGTGGAGGAAGGAGATTCATCAGCAGGGTATGTTGATGGGACGACAAATACAATTGACTTAGTCATAGTTAGTAAGTAACATTATTAAATAATAAATAACAAATAATTACTATAATCAAAATAACCAATGACCGAAACAGCTAGATCCCGTTCCCTCGTTACCCAGGAAACAAGACAAAAGTAATGACATGCACATAAATTGTTAATAAAATAATTAATAATTTGTTACATTTGTAACCACATTACATGGCCTGATAATGCAACCTCCTCGCTTAATCTGTTCATGTAAGTGCTTAGTTTTGATTCATAAATTATTCATTGTATTTACGCACATTGTGAATACCTTTTCTTAAGTGTGTTTTATGCTTTATGAAAACCTGTTTACACTTGAAAGCAATACTTTGTATATCATGCATTTCAACATTTTAAACAAGCCAACTAATTGATTATTAAAAATAAAAAAGATTATAAAAATACATTAGATTAATTAATCTATTTGGATTACGCTTACACTATGGGGGTCGGAGGCTGATAGAATTTCTTCTTCTTTGGTTCAGGAGGAGCAGGAATACCATACTTCTCTCTCCTCTCAGCAGCTCTGTCGCGGTACTTCAGCTGAACATAGAAGCAGATCTCCATGTAACTTATGCAGTTATTCTATACTTTTCTACATTCACGCAATTATTCTATACTTTCAGAAGAAACCAATTACCTCAGTCTCCTTCCTCTCCAACTCCTCCAGCTCTGCTTCAGAGAGCTTCGATCTTCTGTGAATCTCCAAGTTTTGCTGAAACAACAGAAACCAATTTAAAATACAGATACAAATACATGCTTTTAAATACAGAGCAAACTACACATGCACCATCCTAGAAAATCAGTTTTAATCACCCGCCTCATCTATATTGTCTACTGAAGGATGATGGCTTTATACCCCGACAGATGGCAGAGCCGAAAATAACCCGTGCTGTTGACCTTCCTACCTTGTGGAGGTCAGAGAGCTGCTGGTGTCGCAGCAGGGCCTCTTTGCTGGGGAACTGCCTTCGACAGAGCAGGCAGGCCATCTTCTTCCAGTCTGTGAGCATCTCCCCGCCTGCCTGGTCGGTCCTCTCAGGTCCTGCCTCCTCTGGGTCACTGTCTCCGCTGTACGACGCCACCAGACCACCCTGGCGGGACAGACGACGAGGTTACGGCTACAGCCCAAAATAGGGAACACTCCGTGGCACGGTCTGTACGGTTACCTTAGTTACAGGCTCTTGCTCTGGTGGCCTCGCGTGCTCATTCATGAAGGGCAGGAGCTCAAAGTCTCCACTTTGCTTTAAAGACATACCGAACACAAGCTACGTTACCGATCATGTTAATTAACACAGACACAAACGGTGCATTGTGTTTGCAGAAGGAACAGCAAATACGTAAGAAATAATGTACTGCTACTAATCTACTGTTTCTCGTGATCAATTCACCTTTTTCTCAAAGAGGGTAAAACCTGCATCGGCGGCGGCAGATTCTCTTTCGTCCTCCCTTGACTGTCCTATTGTTTGGAAGCTACTCTTGAAGCCCTCCTTCTGCTTGTTTAAGGTCTTCGCCCAGCGCTCCATGTCTTTAGCAATCTGACGGACAGCAGCATACATTGGAGTCAACACAGCGGCCGTCGTGTAAACAATAGTCCAACTAGTATGAAAGGCTAGCTGCTGCCAGTCACCTGTTGCGCAGACTTGCTCTTGGGCTTCTCTTTCCTCTCTTTGGCCTCGTCCTTCCTCTCTTTGGGCTCCTTACTGGGGGCGGCGGCGGCTGGGGCCGTGCACGCGCTGGCTGGCGCGGTGGTGGCAGGTGCCTGCTCCGTGCTAGCTTGTGAGGCCGCGGGCGCAGGGACGCAAGTCTGCTTCTCATCGTCCCAGTACATGTACTGCTGTGTCTGGGCATTGTAGTAGTACTGCCGAGTACACGCAGACACGTTTTAGAGTCTCGCTATGACGAACTGTCATCCACCGCATTGCTATTGAACAAAGCTGTTTGCTTACGGTTACTTGTGATTGATCTATTGAGCTATTTATGATTGAGTTCCGATGCTGAATACAATCTACACGAAAGGTCCTGACAACGATAAGCATTAACTATTGAAATTACCTATATTTATAAGGTTTCTACTTTTCATTTCACTTTCAGTGAAATTAAAAGTGTATTTGTCACTGAAAAATAAGTCAGATTTCAAATATATATATTTGAATTAAATCAATTATTTAAATATTGCTCATGTAAAAACAAAAACATATCAAATGGTTGGAGTTTTTTTGTGTCTGACATCTTCAAATGTACCAAGTCAGTTTGTATTAAAAGAGTCTGCTAAATGTTCACAGACAATCAGCTGCGGTTAAACGCACAGACAGTGTGAGGAGGAACAGCGGCCACATACTTGGCTGGTAGGATCGTAGAAGAGGCCAGACTGCGGATCATAATAGTACCCTGATGTCTCATCATACTGGTAAGCTGAGGTGTCACGGACACCTGCGCGTTGAACACAAAATAAACACCCCTCAGCTCATGGCAGCACAGAGAAGAGATAAAAACCAGGTGGACAACGTTGCGTTTGTGTGTTCTTACCGTTTGTGTTGGAGGCGGGGGCAGCAGAGACCACCGAGGGTGAGGGGGCAGTGGAGCCTACTGTTGTCACCTGAGGTGGGGGCGGGCCGAGAGGTTGCTGGGCCACAATCTGCCCCAATAACGGGTGTGGCTGGTTGTGTGCGAGAATTGGCCCATTACTCAAAAGTATTGCCATTGGTTAGTTACATGTTGCGCTGAAAGCGCCGGAATGACGTCTACCTGTAAGGTGGGCTGGCTGATCACGATGGGCTGGTACAGATGCGGCGTCTGGGACAACACCACGCCCGGGCCTGCTGGGATCAGAGTCTTCACCCCTGGGGCAGCTGGGAACAGCAGCGGTGAACATTAGTTGGCTCAACCCAGCCACATGACGGTCTGCGTGAGACAGCGGTCACAGAGACAGTACCTCCTAAGAGTCCATCGCCCAGGACTGGTGGCCCACCGTCAGGTTGCTGCGGCCATATCTGGTAACTCTGACCCTGGGGAGAGGGGAGGGGAGGGGTCACGATGTAAGGCCTGCGTCTGTCCATGGTCTACATCAGCAGCAGGATTAGAACTTAACCTGTCTTACTTGTGCGTACTGTGCCAGGCCGTCCTGTAGTGAAGCGTATTCGGGGACGCCTAAACCCTTCTGCAGCTACAATACACAAAGCGCAAAGTCATGCTAGATTTGCGTGTGGTATGACGGGGCAAAACAAAAAACACACTGAACTAGGATGAACAGGTAGGAGTCCATTTGCTACCTGGCTGGAGGACCACTGGGCTGCAGCTATGGCCGTGCTGGCCGCGGACAGAGCGCTGGCCCGGGTTCCGTCGGGCTGCGTCGAGTCTCTATTAAAAAAGGCAACCAACAAACAAGACGTGGATTCATCTCTTTGACTCATCTCTTGCCAGAGGAAGTCTAAAGGAGGTTTGCGTAATACTGAGCTCTACTGTGTGGGAGGCGTGTGCAAATATGGACTCACTTCCTGGCGCTCTTGGCATAGTCGACGCCAATGGTCTTCCCATCTAGTTTCAGAGGAGGCTGCAGGCTCTGGAGGATAGTCAGGAGCTGAGAGGCCTCCTACATGGCAGGACATGACGACAGAAGCTTAGTTGCGTGCATTTAGCCATACAAGTGCATGATGGTAATATCGGAGCAAACGCACAACAACAAAATAAAGCCATACCAGCGGGGATGTGAGCTGAACAAAAGCAAAGCCTCTGTTCTGCCCCGTTTGCTTGTCTTTGATGAGACGGATGTTGCCAGGTGTCAAGTTGGCAAACGGGGCCAGCATGCTTAAAATCGCCTCGACGGTTGAAAGGGGGGCAATGTTTCTCAGTATGATTGCTGGAAAATAGCAGAACGAGTGAATCCCTACATACACATTTACAGGAAGGGGTGGGGGGAATAATGTGTGCTCAAAAATCTACACTCACTGTCTCCACTGTAATCCCCAGGTTGAGTGTCTGCATTCAAACCCAATGCTCCAGTACACTCCCCCTCTAGTTGGGTAAAGTAAGTTGTTGGGTAAAGTAAGATCACACCACATTCATCATGGCTGCATATTTGCTTCTAAAAAGTAACAACTCACCGATTTTGACAGTCCCACACCTGAAACACTTTAACCTCTTCCGGAAATTGTACAGGCCACACTGGGAAAACCAGAAACACTTTCATTTATAAACCTGATAAAAGCCTTGACTACTCGTGATGTACCGATATATCTCCCCACAGTGAAACTCACAGAATTGCAGAGCCAATTTTCAAACTTCTGTCTTCGGTTGCTGTAGTGCATGGCAACACTTTTCCCATGGACCACAAGCTTGTTCTGTGAAGTCAACAGACACGAGTTATCCCCGTTTCCTGGCGAACTGGCCATAGATGCAGGTGAGCTCCTGCCATTACATGAGCGAGTCAGCCGGAACAGGAAACAGTGGCTAGGCTTACACTCACTTAGGCAGAGTCCCGTCAGGGTGTACAGGGAACAGGAGGGCAGAGATAGAGATAGAGACAGGTTCAGAGAGAGGGATGTGTTAACAGGAATTGCTCAGAAGCATTTTGTTTGTTTTTTGCTTGTAATTTCTCTAAAGTGTTTGGGACCGGAGTGCTGCCAGCTCGTCCTTGTCCCATTGCAGTTGTCGGAATTTTTTATTTTTATTTTTTTTAAAATGGAGGTGAGAAATGAGTCAAGCGACTGAGCTGGAGCAGAGTGTGATATGAAACCCTAGGGCAGTCAACAGCAAACACGACTACTTTGGCATCTCACACACAAAAAGGGGAAAAATAAAAAAAAGCCTTTACTTTTGCTACATTATTCCGTATCTCTTTTTGAAATGTCCAAACTCAGCACAGACAAGAACATCATGCTGCCAACAATGTTTTGGATTCAAAAGCCATTGACAATATGTCGATGGTGAACTTAGTGTGGTAGTCTTAACCAAATAAGCCTGGGCTGTTGAAATGCTTGTTTTCTGTGGAAATATTACAATTAACTTGTAGTCCGAGCAACTGGACGGAAGAATAATCTCACCTTGACAATGCAACGCATTATTTTTCACCCCTTTTTTTGGTCATTATATAAGACAGTCGATAATTTATTTTATCTTATAATTGTGATTAAATATGAAAAACTGAGATGAGTCATTTGTAACATCTGTTATTGGGGGCTCTAATCTCCAAGGCATAAAGCTAGGCTTGGTGATTGTTGAGGCAACCTGATTGGTCTCCATCCATCGGGTAGCATCTTGCAAGTGATAAAACTCCACGAAGGCGAAACCACGGCTTATACCTAGAGACAGCATTCAAATATAGACGGGAGGCGTGTTAGTTAGAATGCCTTGGGACAACATTCACAGTCGGCTGTAGAGGGTTGCTCATAAAAAGCTAACGGGGTAAGTGGTGGCTAGGCTTTACCATAGCATGAAAAGTCTTTAGGAACATTACATATCGCTAGCATCTTACCTGGCCATACAGTCACCTCTAGTTCACACAAACAGTCTACAGAACACAAAGCATCATCTGAGAGTTACATCAGACATTCTGTTGTGACAAAGAGCTGGGGAGGCAAAGGGGGTTTGAATGCTGCGCCACTGTGGGTATGTACGCGAGCAAGCAATTCCTCCTCATCATAACCATCATCACTCACCTGTTCTTTTCTTCATAAGGCGAATGTCCACGGGCTGGGGTCCTGGTAGCTGCTCGAGTGCTGCGCGGATCTGGACCAGAGAATAAGCATCAAACTCAGCCATTTCTATTGTCCACACTGCCTGACTAAAAAGAAAAATACATGAATAAAACTTTGAAAGGATACGTACATCGTCCTCTGTGACGTGAATAGAGAGACCCCTGAGCATAATAGTCTTGCTCTCCTCTTCCTGCTCCATCTTGTAATCCTGGTCCGGATAATCTCCATCATATTCATCGTCAGACCGGTCACTGTTGTGGCGCTTTCTACTCCTCTGTTACAAACGAGCAACAACAAATGTTAGAAAATGTAATTTACTACTTTAAAAAAAGGTCTGAATCTTTTAGATTCTGTGGTAAACATTTTCACTGACCTCGGGACTATCTCTGTCTCTATGATCGTCAAAGCGGTCTCTGTGCCTGTCTTCACTCCAGCGACGGTCATACTCCCTGTTTATGTCTCGGTTTCGCCTATCGTTCCACTCTGCATCATCTCTTCCTCCGTCTGAGCCATATCTGCCACTGCGCTCTCCTCGACCGAGCCTGGAATACAAAAGGAACACACAACAAAAGTGTTAGGATGTGAAGTAAATATACATTTTACTTTATCATTAAAAACTCAATGTTTTTGAGGGTGCATTCACTCCATTGTGGACGTTTAATAAAAAATGAAAACTTCGCCAACGCCAAAACAGAAATAAAATAATTGCAAGGTTTCTCAGAACTTTAGCAGAGCTATCGTCTCGTGATTTTTTACAATTACTTCAGTCTAGACTTTAAATAAAAGTTGGATATTGAAATGACTGACGCTAAAATACTGTTAGTATTTTATCTTTAAACATTTGTTAGTGGGGAAATTAATAACTGGCAAAAACAGACCTGGCTTAATGTTTACCTTTTATCAGCGCCCATGGTGCACTGGCGACAAGATTTGTTTGTTCAACGAAAACTGTAAGAAAAACAAAATACAATTTATTTTATTTCACTGTAGCTCACACTCGATTTCTATGCTGCACGCGCAAGAAATACTACATAATTTGGTGTCTAAAAGTGAAACACATCAAACATAAAATGTTACCTCAAAATGGGTATGCTACCTATAGCAACATACCTACATTTGCAATCCAGGCCTTCACGTCACTTTACACAGTAAATCATATTATCTCAAAAGTAATTGCTGCAACATATAGTCAGTAGCTAAATTATGTATTTTCCTATTTATGCTGCGAAAAAATAGATAAATACAGTAGATTTTCGCGTTGGTTTTGCAGCAGACATTGGTAGTCTATAGTACGGTACGGTACAAGATAAGGCCACAGCTAGCTGACGTTAGCTGTGTGTTAAATGTTTAAATTGTCAATAATTTGAGCAACGACTGAATCTACACAGTTACTTACATTTTCAAAACATACAAAAATACAGTGACAAAAGTATATTTGGTGTAGTGATCGACTCTGGTTTTGTAACCAACCAAGCAAACGCGGTCTTTCGATCGTTAGCTCCTGCTTAGCTGCTTGTTTACAGTAGCCTACCCGTCGCTTAAAACGACACCCACACAGGATATGATATATGACCTCACCCCACCCACACGTTTGACACTATTTCTTATTTCTTATAGTTTTATGTGTTTACCATGCTTGTATGTTGTTGTTGTATACAGCCCATTGTCAGAATAACTGACGGTGAAGCCGTAAAACAAAATTTGTTTTTTTCATTAATATTTGTCTGAATTATATCGTTATTATATCGTTATGGCTCCTCTATAAAAAAAAACGTACATATTGTTGAAGCAACTAATAGATGTTCATTAAGTATTTTGATGTTTATGAAAGCAACCACGAAGGAACTGGCACTTGAGTTTTACCCATCACCATGAGGTGGCGCTGTAGGAGGCTTACCTGCAGTAAGGAAGTGCTGCGGATATGCTCTTCAACAAATGCTATGCTCTCATCAGCTCCTTCTCCTACTAGTAGTGGATTCTAGATGCGGTCAGTTGTAGCAAGATGTTTTTCTAATGCGACCGAGAGGATATACAACACCCCCAAAACATATTTTAGTCGTCTGCAGTTAGGACATACATTCTTTAACGTTTTGTTAACCTTTACTGTGGTAAGTCAACTAAAATAGCTAACTCAGCACCTGCATATGGACAATTTAAGGAGCTTAGTCTAGCTAGCCTAGCTGGTTGGCTGCCAGTACCGTAGCAGTCACACGCGTAAACTAAAGTTAACATACACAGCCAACACAGATACATTAAATTATGTTTTTTTAGATACTTTGTGACGTTAGGTCATCTTGTACAATCTTGTGTTAGTGCAATTATAAATTCCTAACGTAGCGTTACGTTACGTATGCCTATGTGTGATCATAGAACTACAGAACTGTAGTGTAGAGCATGGAGCCCGCATCCTATTTCGCCGATTTGACAGGGATTGTACGTTTGTTTGGATTAACAAGTTATCGTATAGGAAATGCCAACGTAATGTTATAAATTAATTATAATCTTTACCAATAGAGGGTATTGTGGGGCTGGATAAGTTATTATATTAGGATAGAAAACGAGAATAATGAGGGTACCGGTACACATTCTGTTGGCTACTGTGTGTAGAATACATCTCTAGTGCCCACCCTTATAAGTATGTTCTCTCACTTTAGTGTGGCTGGATCCTGTATTTCTTTTTCAGTTATCAAGTTATGGCTGAGCCAGAGCTTCTGCTGGATTCAAACATTAGACTTTGGGTGGTGTTGCCCATTGTCTTCATCACCTTCCTTGTGGGTGTGATCCGGCATTATGTGTCCATCCTACTTCAGAGTGACAAAAAGCTGACTTTAGAACAAGTGTCTGATAGGTATTACGATCTACTGTTATGCATGCATGCACTCATTAGTCTTTAAATGCATTGTTGAATTTAATAATAGTTTGTATATCTAAAATTCCAGCCAGGTCCTTATTAGGAGCAGAATTCTCAGAGAGAATGGGAAATACATTCCAAAACAGGTAATTTTAGATGTTTTATTTGCCTGCTTATGCAGTACTTAAACATCAAATGGGCTATGCTCTAATATAATGCAAATCATCAAAGATGAGTTATTAATGTTACAGCGAAAATTAGTATTTAATTTAAATATGTAAGAACAAGTATGCTATTTTTGTTTCAATGTCCTTTTAGTCTTTCTTGATGAGAAAGTTCTACTTTAACAACCAAGAAGATGGATTCTTCAAAAAGACCAAAAGAAAGGTTGTACCTCCTTCTCCAATGACAGGTATTTGTTTTGATGAACATGTCCATGGGTAAAACGTGGTGCTGCTTCAGATTCCCTAAAACAAATATTTCTATGCAGCAGTTGCATTACTCAACTATCAGTTTGATAATACAAAATACTTGGTATCTTGGCCTCGGAAGTGTAAGCTTTAGTCTGTGCCAAGTTAGCAGCAGCAACAGACAAACTAATCATATAAAATAAGAATACAAGCATGCAGGGGAATGTAGATAAAAGCGTGGTATGTTGGATGTGTGAGAAACAGCAGGCATAAAGAACTGAGCCACTTTGACAAGGTTTCATAACCGGGTCAGAGCATCTCTCTAATGTGAAGACTTGTGTGTGATGCTCCCAGTCAGCAGCGAAGGTGGTCTGAGGATGGACAGAGACTAAGAGACTGAGAGGTTGTTGGTCGCATAAAGGCCAATTTATACTTTTGGGTAGGTTATGCCGTAACCTACGGATAGGGCGGGGTGTACGCCATAGCCTAGGCCCTGCACTGTAGCCTGACTCGCACCTCCAACAATGTAACTGCCTGCCTTTTGATGCAGCCAACAACCGTCTTGTTGCCCATATGCCAGAGTGCTTTGGAATTGGGGATCTGTATAACAACGTCCTGTACATGCAAATGCAAAATCGTCCTTTGACACAATCATGGTAGAATTTTTAGATTCACTGGTAAGAAATGTTTTACTATGCCTTGCTTGGCGTAGGCTCGACAGATGTTTTGGCTCATCCGTGTATTACCATACGCAGATGTGTATTATCAAGTTATTACAGTGGAGTATTGAAGTTGGGCCGATCATATTCTTCTCATTTCCTTTACTCAGATCCCAGTATGCTGACAGACATGATGAAAGGAAATGTGACCAATGTGCTTCCCATGATTCTAATTGGAGGATGGATCAACTGGACCTTTTCTGGATTTGTAACAAGTAATGCTCTCATTTACTATAGAGACGTACATTATATACAGCATGACTTTTCTGAATGAGTCTTATTACCTTCACATCTCTCTCTCCCTCATAGCTAAGGTTCCCTTCCCTCTTACTCTACGCTTCAAGCCAATGCTGCAACAAGGAATAGAGCTACTTTCACTGGATGCTTCCTGGTAAATTGTACAAACAAACAGATGTTGGTGGGGAACAAATGTGTTATGTGATATTTACAAATTGTGCTTTTCAATATGCTTGTGTGTTGATTATTCTAGGGTCAGCTCAGCATCGTGGTATTTCCTTAATGTGTTTGGCCTGCGAAGCATGTACTCATTGATTCTTGGACAAGATAATGGTATTCATATCCACTTGTAACTTTTTGTGTACACTAGGATGGGATTATGTGTTGAAAATGTTTGCCTGTGTTTCACAAATGATTAAGTAAATAATTAAGTAATTGTTATTTATAACATGTTAGTGTAACAGATCACAATACTTTGTCATGGCAGCATTCCAAACATTCAAGTTGTATATGGATATCAGTGTTCATTATTGAGATGTTGCTGTGATTGTAATATGTTAGGTGCAGATCAGTCCAGGATCATGCAGGAACAGATGAGTGGTGCTGCCATGGCCATGCCTGCAGATACAAACAAAGCTTTCAAGGTACATCATGCCGTCTGCTAAACAAATGAATAAGCACATTCTTTAATGCACTTGTTCCAATTAAATTGTCTTTAATTCTAGGCTGAGTGGGAAGCACTTGAATTGACTGACCATCAGTGGGCGCTAGAGAGCGTTGAAGAGGATCTGATGAGCAGAGAACTTGACCTTGATGGGCTGTTTAGTAAAGAGTTACCAACTGGCATCTTCTGATTTCCTGTTTATTCCTACTGGGAAACTTTTGATTTAGTTTGTTGCAGTTTTAGGTTTATTAGTAGAGGTTGGACTAGTCCCTAAAATTATGCAAATTGTCCATTCACTTAATATGTACCATCATGTTCCTCTCACTATCAATGGCTGAATGTTTTTATCTGCTTATCTGGAATACATAAATGCACTGGCTCTGCTTTTGATAAATCATATTAGAAAGTAATGCTTAGCCATTGTTCAAACAAGTACATTGGAAAAATATTGTATGTTGCCTAATTAAATGCATTAATGGTTTGTGATAATGTGGCATGACCACTGATTTCATTTTGTATAGAATGTTAACTAGCATTTATTTCAGTCCTAACCTATGTGGCCAAATGTAAATTATCAACAGGCCTAAAACTATTGATACTAATGTAGCCTACTATCATAATAATGTATAAACCATGTGTTTTGTTACTGTCTGATGCATTGTATCCATATTACTGTCAATAACATGTTTGTTTTGCATTTTCAATGTTAGTTTTTGAAATATTTATTTACAATTCAATTTGTAATTATGTGTTTTGTATAAAGCCCGTTTAACTACCAACGCTTTTCATTATTTGTATCGAGCTTATTACACCACCAGATAGATTATTCCTATAACCCTACCAACCAGTATTACCCTATTTGTATTCTAGTGAGTTAAATTAGCTTTTAGAAAACACACGTTTGGTTACATTTTGCCTACGATTCCACTATTTAACAACATATTAATATGATTAACACTACTAGCCACATACAGGTTTGATGAAATGGAAGTCAAGAAGTACGCAGCCGAGGAGATATCAGATACTGATTACAGAACACCTCGAGTCAGTTGAAGTAAAAAATCTCGCGCAAGTGAGAATCTACAACCGCGCATTCACGGCACCGGTACACTCACTGCATGATGGCCGAGGGAGGCGGACCCGAGGCGGGTAGCGCGGCAGACTCAGAGCCGGTAGCTGCTCAGATACCTACACCTACAACTGAAAGTCAAAAACAGACCGTTGGGTCACTTCTTAAAACAACTCTACGAAAAGGCGATGAATGGTAAGAATCGGCTGGGGCTGACCGAGTTAGCTAGTAGCTAACGTTAGCCGGATAGCTAATCATAAACGGGAAATGCTAATAGTGTGCGGATGGCTAACGACGCCCACAGGGCCGATGCAAGCCATGGTTCTTATTCTGAAATCGGAAGCTTGTTGTCGATGTTACTGTTAGCTAGCGCGTTAACGCTGAAGTCATACTGTTCAATCAGCTTTATCAACGTAATCCACAAAGGTGATAGTTCCTACCAAAGGCTGCCAACCGTTACTTGACATCTTACTGATTTATAGACGATTAACTGATATTGTGTTAGGTAGGTAGGCTAACGTTGGCTAAATCATTGGCTAGCTAACATGTTGACATTTTACGGTAAGGCCTTGACTTCAATTCCTGAATGTTCGTCAGTCCAACCGGTTCCCAGCAAACCAATGAAATACCATACCGTACACGTTAAGTTTAAATGAATGCTAGTTTGTTGTTTTTATCTAGTTAACGTAGGTGACCATCGACAACAGCTCAGTCCTTTGAGAGTTTAATAATCAAACATGCCTATGTTGAATGGAAACATTCTATAGTACATTGGGTACTGTACCCTAAAAAGATGTCACATCAAGGCGTGCCGACTGCACTTTATGGAGGGACTGGTGGTCACATTAAATCAACGACCAACTCTACCTGCTTCATCAAACCTACTTCTAATTGTTAACACAAGCTATCTGCGCTATAACCATTCTGTTTGGATAGTGAAATGGATGAGCTAACCCTCCTTTGAGACACTGAATGAGGCAACATTATTGATTAGAGATGCAGAGTGTTTCTGCTGGTACTAAGGCACTGCTACATTGCGGTTGGGGGGCATAACATTTTAATTCATTACTCTACAGTGGTAGTCTCTCAGAGCAAAATATAGTCTTGGGCTGCCTCTGTATGTGAGTTCTCAATCTAACAAGATCATGTAGTAGAAGACATTTCTGCTTGTGATGAGATTAAAGCTCTCTACCTTGCTGTTTCTTTACACTGTAGTTTGTTAGGTTCTGTTATAATGTAACATCTTGGTGCCATTGTCTTTGATTGAAACGCCTGTTGTATAAGGCCTAACTGTATAGTTGGAATCGGTACAGCTATGTTTCTTCCCTAAGATACATGTTTATTAATTCACAACTTTCTTTTTTAGGTTTCTTATAGACAGTCGGTGGTTCAAACAGTGGAAGAAATATGTGGGCTTTGACAGTTGGGACATGTACAATGTTGGGGAACATAGTCTCTATCCAGGACCAATTGATAACTCTGGGCTGTTCTCAGGTATACATTTTAAGATTAAACAAAATCATTGTAACAGAATATATAATCTAATAAATGTATGTATCACAATTGCTGCTTAATGCTTTCTGCGGACCTGAGCCCAACTGATGCCATGGCAACAAAGACATTTATTATATAGAAGTTAGTAGTAGTAGTACGGCAATCATTTGTTTCCCTTGAGTTGGTCTTGAACGCAGTATTAGATCTCTATATGGACCACAAAAGGTGCAATATGTTTCCCAGCCTGCAATTGAATGTATTATTTTGATGTGCTTCCTTTTGTACAGACCATGAGACCCAAGTCCTGAAAGAACACTTGATTGATGAGCTGGACTATGTCCTTGTACCCACCGAGGCATGGAACAAACTTGTCAGCTGGTATGGTTGTCTGGATGGCCAGAGACCAATTGTCCGGAAGGTAATGCTGCTTGACGTTGCTTTTATTGTGCCCCTCCCTATACCGACGACTAAGCTCTTATCAAATATGTTTTGTGCTGTGATAGGTGGTTGAACATGGGATGTTTGTCAAGCACTGTAAGGTGGAAGTCTATTTATTGGAGCTGAACCTGTGTGAGAATGACAACATGGACAATGTAGTGACACGGCACTTCAGTAAAGCTGACACCATAGGTAAGGCTCGGCTTGATGTCATTTTGTTTTAGATGACACATTCCTATATAATTAAGAGATCAAATAAACAATGTTGTTTATTTACTTTCTATAGATACCATTGAGAAGGAGATGAGGTCACTCTTTGAAATCTCATCCGAAAAGGAAACGCGGCTCTGGAACAAATACATGAGCAACACCTTTGAGCAGCTGAACAAGCCAGACAGCACTGTGCAGGATGCTGGACTCTTTCAAGGACAGGTACAGCAAATATATATATATATATATATAATATAATATAATCCAGCCTCTCTTTATTTTTTACATGCATACAAGTGCGTATAACTGTCAAAATATAACGATAATTTCGATGAATTAATTATAGGAAAAAATAACGTGACAACAAAATTAGCACATATTAATCTCAATGGTAGCTATGCCCCCTGCTAACTTGCTGAGGCAATTTCACAAAGCGAGAGAGCTTGAAGATGATATTGCTGATGCCTATAAATAGGTCTACTTGTAGTGTTGAAATCAATGCAAAAATCATCTTAACTAGTGGGCAGTCTTCATGAACACTTTACTCAGGCGCCATTCCTCGTCTAAACCAAATAGTACTACTACCATAGCTCTGACACAGGCATTCTCCATTTGGACAAAACTATTGTCAGTGTCAAAACTATCCCAAGAGAGACTGGACACTATTTTTTTTTGAGATGTCACGACGCTCGCTGAGGGAGTGCAGATAAAGGAACACACAGACGTGATGGAGAAACACAAGCCACTGCTCGCCGTTTAATAGAAGAAAGTAAATGACTGAATGTAGGTAAACAAAGGTGTGTAACAGTCGCTATAGCCCAAGTATAATCTTGCAGCAGTAGGCTAATGAATTGCATATAATAAAATCAGAGGAAACCCGATATAACGCTAGCGGCGATTAGCCAGCTTTAGACCTAGGCTACTGTAATACAGTAGCCGTAGTGTCTGCAATTTAAAAAAGTAAAAGCAATTTATGTTTGCAGTGATAGTAGGCTAAATAGGTCTAAAGGAAGAAGTTGCCAATTACCTGTAATGTAAACATTCTCCGCAGGATTTACTTTGCATTGGCTCTATTATGTTTTGGGAAACATAATAAAATATAGACTACCCCAAATACATTGTGTTGCATCTATGGTCTACCCATAATTTCACACTAAATTCAACTTGCGCCATAAAAACACAATATCTAATGCTACTTTGTAGAGCTATAAGGTCAATATGTCAATGCAGTATTGAATATTGTCATTGCCTTTACTTCTGGTCACAAATCACAAAGCCTGAAATTAGATGATTTTTTGTTTGTTTTAACTCTTTACAGCATATAATGCTGTCAATATGTATGCATGCATGCATGCATATGCCAGCCACTGTAATTGAAGGAAGGTAGTTTGTGTTTAGAAATGGCAGATTAAATGTATTTAGTGAATGCTAGCAATGACTGAGATTTACATGACGGCTCTTATCTGCTTGCTCTTCAACAGGTGCTTGTCATTGAACGTAAGAATGAGGATGGCACATGGCCAAGACAAGCCTCCCTTCCAAAGTAAGTTAATACTTTGTGTTTCTTATCCAGGACAAGTCACTGTGTCTTAAAGCTGTCCACATATTTACTTCCCGCTTTAACTAGTGAAAAAGCAACGTGGAACCTCCATCTCCATCCTATGGGCCCACCACTCGTGGGAGGAACCGTGGGGGTCGGGTGCGCTGCTACATGGG
>JAOEGT010055318.1:5000-18692 GCA_025447795.1 Speoplatyrhinus poulsoni | reverse complement strand
CACAGTATAATAAAACATGATCTTTTGTTATCTTAGACCAATCCAGTCATCTCAGGAAGACTGTCAACATCAAGAACCATAACAAGTGGTGCATGATCAGACATGGATGTTTCATACTGAATCTTTATAGATCACATGGGCATCAGCAGTGGTTATACAATGGTCAAGCCATGAAGTGGTGTGCCAGGCTAGGCTTATATGGGAATAGCTATCTACGGGTAAGAGCAGCTGACTGGATCATGTAAGATTATTATCATCACAGTACTGTATCAAATGCTTAGCAAACACTGAACATTCATCTGAAAGGTCAGCACTCATATCACCAACCACAAAAACACTTGCGGGCTGATTGACGGGAAAGAAAAAAAATTCAGTGGGAGTGGGCGGGACCAGGAATGGTAATACCACTATGATACACAAATACATCCATTAAACTATATATTTTAATATATCAATTCTAATTGTCCTTCACAGTTGTTGGTGTGCGAATCTGAAAAACATTTTTAATCACTTTGTGCGAGTGACTTATAACCAATATCTTCACCCCTAGCTATTGTGACCCTCAAGTCACGCTAAAAACATGAAGATGTGTATTACTCCATTTGGTTATGATGATGTGTAATCCTATCCTATGTTGACTTGTGAACTGATTTATATAGACATACTATTGTGTCATTACATTTATATTTAAGTCATTATTGCTTTTCTGGGGTAAATCAAGCCCACAATCCTCGTAGGCCTCTTGCAAGTGTATCCTACATCAATTCTTATTACTTAACTGTTTGCTACTTTTTAAAGTAAGTACTTATTGTTTGAATCCCATGTTTTTAACATCACACATTTTAAAGGTTTAGATATACTTAAGATATGTGTGTGTGTGTGTGTGTGGCTTTTTATATTATACACACTGTATAGGCTATAACATCATTTTTAGTTGTCTCATTGATTACTGTAACAGGTGTTACGCCTAATTCTGTCTCCTGCCGAATTCAGTGACCTGTCGAAAGTGCGCATGCGCCACCTAAAATCATGTACAATCTATTAGTGTGTGTGAGTGTGTGATTTCTCATGCACTTTTTGTGTCTCGCTCCCGAAGTGTTTTAGTTTGGGAAAGGTTTAATAAAAGGTTAGCTATATCGATGGTGGTTTGCTCTGCAAAAAGCTTGTGATTTTAGCTTTTTCTGAATAAAAATTTAATATAATCAACTTTATATACACCAGCCTCGTCTTTTTAAGGTTAATTGATGTCTAGATATTTCTAAATATTATTTACAGATCTATCGAACTATTTCATGCTTTTTCTGCTTTATTTAACATACTTCGTTTCGTAAGGGTCACTGAATTCGGCAGGACACCGAATTAGGCGTAACACCGGGATGGTGAGGCGAGTGCAAATTAACAAAAAAGAAAGAAACCATACAGACGCCGGACGAGCAACGAGCCACATGGCTCGTCCTTTAATAGAACTGAAACTTAAACAGCTAACACAAACTCAAAACCACGTAACCTAACATGAAAGGGAAACATGAACAACAACCCACAAATGTCCCCCCGAGCATCACCAGCCTATATGCCCTCACACCCAAACAGCTGACGGCAATCGGCTGATTGCACGTGTGGGTGCGAGGCGCTGGCGACGCGGGCAAGGAGTTGCGCCTCCTGTTGACACAACCCTGGACGTTACAATTACAGTGTTTTTAATGCATATTAAAACTTTAAAACATTAAAACAAATCTATGCAAATGAACATTATTGTCGGTGCAGCCTACAACAAAGAAAATGTGTAGCCTATGACTTTTAAGAATTTTGAGCTAAGATGGTACACTGTACATGTGAAACAAAGTTGTTTTGTTTTTCTTAAACAGTGTTTGAGAGGTTTGCTAATACTATTAATGTAAATGTAATATTAATAGCCAATAACATATAGTTGGGATAGCCCTAACATAATAAACAGTTTGTTTTGTATCTATCTTCTCAAGTGATTCTATAGATATTGCTAGAGGGTTGAGTAGGCTAATACTGTTTATTTAGCTATTCTACTGTATTATAAATCACATAAAACACAGATGAATGAACAGCTGTGTTTGACCAGTAGCAACCACCACAGAATGTCTGGACCAGAACAACAGAAGACAGGACTCCCAGTTTGAGAGATGTCCCACAGAGCTACCAGACACGCATGTAACACCACTTACTCTCTTTGATCCAAACCTGACATGGACTATGGTTCTGAAATACAGTAAATAGGAAAGGGCAAATGTAAATGTGAGGGCTTTTAATCTACATTATCACAAATTTACACTAAATCATCTGTGAACTCACCAAGAAATTAGATAACGAAATGTATATAGGCTACACATATATAGATATAGATTATATGTATAGATTAGTCTACCTAACAACATGAATGCTAAAATGGTATTACCAGTAACAAAAAGTTTCCAAACTATATTGGAAATGAGTTGCTCTAGAATAGATCAATGGGCGTTCCTAGATACGCCCATTGATCCAGGAATGCCTATACGGTAACGCCCCCGTCTTACAGTCTGCAGATATACCGTACCAATGAATGGGACACACTCCTTTACAGTAGGTGGCGGCATGCACATTAAAGTTCTTTTATAACCGCCATTAAACTGCGAAGAAGAAGATAGCGCTCTAGCCTACTCTTCCGCAAAATAGAAGAAGAGATACAATACTACACGAATGTGCATAGAGGCAACAGGGATTATAAAGTTGGTAGACCTATTATTATTATTATTATTATATTATTTGAAAGCGTGTATCAACCATAAAGTATTTTAAACGTTCCGGCGTTAGTTAACTAACAAAGTTTCATGTCGTGTCTTTGCACAATCGCCTAAAATTGGCAACATTTCCAGTATAAATATTCCTTTTAGGTTTTACACGGTTGTTTCCTCTGTCAGATTCAACAAAACCACGTTTACATGCAGACCGTATATTAGATTACTAGAACAGAGATACTTTATACGTGTCCCCGATTTTATTTTCTCATATCCTGCCCTATGTAATGTGCAGGCAGGTCTGGCGTTCATTGTTATTGATATGGTGCTTTTACGTTTTTGTGGTGCATATATACCTTTTGTATGATCTGACAAAAAAATATACATTGTGATTTTCTGCATAATGTTATTACAGACCGTCAACATGAAAACACCAGTGTCTGTGGTTCGCCTTCCAAGAGGACCTGACCCCAACAGTCGAGGATTTGACCCCAGCTCACCCCGTTACATCGCTCTCTGTGCAACCACCATTTCAGCTACAGCTGCCTCAACCATAGATGCCACCTTACTGCAGAAGGAACAGCATGCACGATCTATGATGAGGGAACGCTTTTTGAGATGCATAATCGCAATGGTTAACAAGAAGGTTCAGTTTCACATGTATGAGAAGGTGAAAGTGGAGGCCACATTTGGCGCGTCTGACATTGACATTCTTAATTTTCAGGTGTCAGACTTGCACACTCCCATTGGAGTGCAAAAGGAGGCGCTAATCAGGTGTCAAGATGTGATTTCATTTTCTTTTGAAATGTGAAGCACCGGAGTCAACCTGCTTTGACAGAAGAGTTGTGCATTGATATAGACACCTGGGTGGGGAATGAGCATAAAATGTTTTTTTGTGTATTATTATTATTATTATTATTATTATTATTATTATTTTATTACTATTATTAGGGAAATCCACGTGGTTTATGAACGCAATAACACTTTCATGCACTGGATGGAGCTCTATCCTGTTTTCCTGTTGCAAAAGTACTATAACTGCAAAGCTGCAAACTTGAGATGTTTTTGTACCCTACAGTAAATTAAATGTCCTAGTTGGATGAACATTATTTCAGTGCTGCTGCTGACTTGGTTTATTTTATTTTTTATTATTGAATTTTGGTTTGAGAAAATGTTGGTAGGAATCTCTTCCTGGAAACCTGTCATACTAAGCGGAGGGAACACAATGGGAACAATACCAAAAATATATTTTTAGCATTTCTTGCCGTTTTGTGAAATAATTTGTGTTCTGCAATGGTGAATAGTGGCTTCCAATGTAACTGCACGCAAAATGTTTTTTATATAGATGTAAACCAAGTAATAGGATTAATCTGTGATGAGACACATATACTGGTAATACTGGTGTTAATATTGACACAATTCCCGTTTTTATACAAATAGATCTACATTTCACGGGCTGAAAACTGTCATGTCATATTTGGCATGTTCAACCGTATACCCTCCGCTTATGTCATCAAATGTTATTTTTCAAGGGGGTCCCCCTCTCAGCCCCTCCCCTCACTTAGCTGCTTGAACTTGTGTAGTGGGTGGAGTCAGGCTCAGAGCTGGGGTGCAGTTACACTTTCAATTTAATTTTCCTATCCTGAACTTTCCTCATCGCAAACAATCTAAAAATAAATCTGGTGCACATTTATTTCCAAAGCAAACTTAAACCATATGTGAAATCAATTAAATACTTAAAATGTCAAATAATGTGCATAACAAGTTTTGACTGTTTCAGTCCAGGCAAGCAAACAAACACCCTTAAATTAAAATAAATGTCTGGTAGCATTTGCAAATGTATTACCTGAATGATTTGAGGTATTATTTCACAGGAGAGATAGATTCTTCTTCATTAAGAAGCGGCCTGGTTGGAGGGGAGCTAACGGTTCTATTTAATCATCCTAAAAGGTGTATTTTCTGTGCTCCCAATAAGTCATTTTGTTTGAGTGCCATTAGGTAGCTGCTCTGTACATCTCTTTCTGTGCCTGAATTATCTGACTACTCATGGGGCAGTCATCAATGAAGCAGTGACTCATCCTTGCTCTCTACCTGTCTCTCTCTCTCTTCTCCCAGTCTTTCACTCCAAAATATTACTTAAACCGGGTATGACGTCATGGGTGGGCATCTGTGATTCAATCAGGAAGCCCTCAAGGACAAACAATGTTAATTTCATATACCCAGGCATGCTGTTCTTCAGTAACCTGTAATGCCCACAATTCATTTTTGCGCATCAAACCAGCTTCATGAAGCAAACTCCTTAATGAAAACACAATTGGTAGGAACATGTTTTTTCTATCAAATAATTAAATATTTCATTTAATTATGCACCAATCCTTGCAATAATGTATTTTTAATAGGTTGCAGGGCCAGCCAATTAGCACAAAGGCAAGGTTTCATTACCGTGCCCTAAGATGATTTGATTCTTGCATTTCCAAAGTGTTTCCACTTTAAACTGGGCCACTTTGATGGTAGGACTTTACAAAACTTCTGTATCCTATAGAATACGTATTATTTCAGTATGATTTGAATGTTAATGAATGCTTGGACACTATTTTGGATTAAGGTTAGGTAGGTTTCCTAAGTGGCGTATAGCACCAGTGTCTTATCTACTGTTTCTCCTTCCTGACCATCTGCTTCTCCCTGATTCCAGTGGAAAAACAGTTGTGCTTCTTAGTATCCCTATACAGTATGTGTGTGCATGATGCATCAGTCATGGCGGTACAAGGAATCTGCCCTGTCTGACACTGCTGGGCAACAGGAAGCACATTCCTCTCCTTCCTGTTTGTGGCCTTCTCACTTCCTGTTAAGTATCTGTGATAACTTATAAAAATACATGGCCAAAGTTGTTTAATCACACCCTCAGGCCCCTGCCCGCAGTTAGCGTTTATCCTATGCTTCTAGCGGTTGTGGTTTAAAAGACAATGTTTTATTACACAAAGTCTGTTTCTTGTAACTTAGAATTGCTTGGCAAAGACATGTTACACAATGTCTCTGTAAATGGGCATACTGTTAAAGGGAAATCGTTAAGAAATATATCAGTGTCAATATTGGCAGTTCATATGTCACATCAACGCTAATATACATTAGTAACACAACGTTACTGCAGATTATTATGTGTTTACCTCATATCTTTGGAATATGACGCTATGTGTGTTGTTAAGAGTACACTGGTGTTAGGGCAGTGTTGATGACACAGGCCGACACAAGAGGAATGGTTGAGTCACAGGCATTCCCCAGGTTTGTTTGCCTTGTCACAGGAGAATGTTGGAGGAGCTCCAGTGATTGTGAGGGCCAGGCTCTGTGTGGCAGGCAAACGTCCACAACTCAAGTGGCCACAGAGATAAAAGACAGGCAGGTAAAGAGTGCCAGCAAGAGACCACAGTGCAGTAATGTCTTGCGATATGTCCCTAACAATTAACCAGCAGTGCATTGAGATGTGCTCATGTACAGCATATACAAATATACATTATGCATACTGTATGAAAAGAAAGACATTTGAACAATTGTTCATTAGCACCGATGTGTGTGTTTTCTGGGGGGTGCCTATACTGCCGCCCAGCATCGGGACAGCTATGGTCTCATACAGTAGGTTTAAAATGGGCAAATTGGAAAAGTGGAATAGTAGAATAGTCTAGACAGGAAGACACACAAGTACTAATTAGTGTAAGATTAAACTTATCTTTATTTATCTACATCATATGTATAACCAACTCCCTTTCCCACAGGACCAAACACAGGAAGATGTTGCTAATGAGTGTCTGTAAAGTTTTAGAACCAAAAATGTGGATGTGCATTGGTCGATTAGCCACAGAACACTGGCCAATCAGAAGTGTAGAAATGCCGGTACTAAAATGTTGGGATATAAAGCTATAGCAGGTGATTTCACAAATACAACCATTTAATTAAGCTTCAAAGCATCTTCACAAAACCACCTGCAAAATCACTTACCTCTAAAGTGAAAATGTGACATACCTCTTGAACATCATGCAATTTGATTCACATTGAAATCACTTCCCACACTTAAGACAAGAAGTGTCTACACTATGTCCATATATCAAATCATAACCGATCAATGTACTTTGAGAAGTAACCTTATCATTACAGTATGTTTCATATTTGTTCCAGTATACAGTACGCGTAGAACGGAAACTTGCCTGACAGAAATGGGTAGGTCAGAGCTATTTAATCAGAGGGAATATCACATTATTGTGAATTTTAATCTTCACAAGCTAAGTATGTGCTACTGAGGCACTGAGACACATTTAAATGTCCCTACAAGAAATACAATATGTATTGTTCAACACACAGCAGAGGCCACACAATAAGGGACATGTTGGTCTGTGTGCGTTCTCCTGTGTGTTCCTAGTCCAATCCTCCACTCCTCCATACCCTTCTCCTCTCTCTCCCCTGCCCTGCAGCTTTGCAGAAGGACAGCCGCTTTGCTACAGCGGTGATCGGATGTTTGACGGCCTCTCAGACACATCATCAAAAACGCACGTCAAGTGAATCTATGGGCGCGCTCCGGGCAGCTCGCTACACTTCGCTGGCTTGATTTACTTGTGTCAAGGACAAGGACGTCTGCCTATTAGCCAGCGCCACTGACGTTAGCCGCCGCTAACGTCTCCCCATCTCCTCCTCCTCCTCCTCTTCCTCCTCCTCCTCCTCCCCTCTCCCTTTACTCAAATTGAGGTCGCCAACCTCCTCCGTGCGGGCCGGTGAATCATCAGCGTGGCTCGGGCCATGTGGGAGTGGGAAATGGGGTGTGTGTGTGTGTGTGTGTTTTGGGGGGGGAATGCCTCTGTCCTCGCTCCGAATTTACCATGGTTACCTGACATTGTCTGCTCTCTATTGTCACACACACACACACACGCACACACACACACACACACACACACACACACACTCCGCCTCCATCGAACCCGGGGTGATAAAGAAACTGATGAATGAATGATGTGGCTCAACAAATGGAGGGAGAGAGGGAGGGAGACTTACTGAAGGGCACCGTGTAAACTGACACTGGCTCCGAACGCTTTATGTGGGTTACCTAAACGGGTCACTTTAGTCCCCACTGATTCACCGTGGCGGTGGTGAGGGGTGTGTGTGAGGAAGGGGGGGGGCAGCTTCGGCCGGGTCCCAGAGAGAGAGAGCACGTCTGTTTCGCCTCAGCTTATTTACTGATGCTATCTGGGGGAGCAGGGATCTGGGTACACAGTGAGATAGATAACAGAGAGGACGACTCTCTCCCCATACACTGTACACATTCAGTTTCATAAATGTCCTCCATTGTACACTACACACTGTTGACCAATGACGTGCCCAGGAGTGTAACCCCCTCTTTCTCATGTCTGTCTTATTACCCCTAAACCCCCCACACCCATGTCTCTCTCTCTCTCTCTCTCTCTCTCTCTCTCTCTCTGCGTCCTGCACTAGAGATTGCATCACTTGAGTACCCTCTTCCTGTTGTAAAATTCCCAGACCGTGTTCCCTCAGCTGGGTCCCCCCATCTCCTTTACCGGCGATAATCTTCAGCAGACACAGCTGTCGCGATTGGACGGACAACCACATCCTGCCGAACGGAGCAGCAGATGGATTAAAGGTAGTCGGCTAGCCCATAGTCAGGTATTGCAAGCTAATTGTAAGCTAATGCACTTATTGTCGAACGCACCACATACGCTGCGGAGGGATGTTGTTTTAGTTTGAGTTATCAAGCGTAGCAGATTAGGAAGCGTTCTCGAGAATAACTGACCCTGCCTTTTAATAATAGCAGCACTTTTTCTTGATTGTTTGTGTCACACCATGCCATGACAACAGATAATATCATAGCGTAGCACTAGATAAACTGTACTGCCACTGTACTAAGATACACTTACAGTATATTAAATTTGTTCTTTGGCCTTCATTTTTTGAGTTTCAGTTTTTAAAGGTGGCCAGACTGAAATATGTTTACATGATTTATGTCGTATTTGTTATTACTGTATCATACATGCCAACAGCAGGTCTGTTCTAAACGCACACCTGGGCACAGCTGGATGTGTACAGGGGGGGCCCCGGCAGTTGCAAGCAGCCCCCTTCTGACCCTGAAACATCTGGAACTCTCCAACAAAACCAAAGTAATGCATAAATAATGCTTAACGTGTACATACACACCCTTGCTGGGAAGTACACAAGCACGAGCGGATCGATGTTCTTTGACCAACAAACATATAGGCCTGTGTATTAGCCTATGTCTACGAACGCACACGTACACTCTGGACTTTATGTTGAATCACCAGATGTAGCTGCTGGTCTCATGAATTGTGAACTCGGTCTTTATATTTTATGTATCAGAGGAGACTTGTGTTTTATTCCACTGTCAAAGAGAGAAATGTGATCGGAGACTGCTGCTGTTTGACCTCACAGAAGACATCCCCAGTGAGGTTGCTATACTGTACGTAGGTTCCCTTTGATATGAAATCGCTCAAACTGTGTTGGACAAATGTGCACATACTGTACAAGTAATCTACAAGTAATCCAACAACATATAATGTATCTCCCAGGGGATTGTGAATGTGAAAGGTTTCATGAAGTGACAAGTTGAAAAAAAGATCTCTCCACTATCATGTCAGACAAGTTTATGCGTTGGAAGCTGATTATTTTATATCTAGGTAACACTTTTATATATATGCAGTATATACTGTACATTATATACTGTATACAAACCTTGATCATGGCCCTTTGGGCCAACATTATTGTCAGATGGTCTAAAATGTGAACTAATTAACCTGGTTCCTATATCTTTAAACTTAGTGCCTATATCTTTAAATTTAGAGTGTAATATTTATTTGGAAATCAGTAAAGATTTCTTAAAATTAACAATAATTTATTATTTTGCATATCATGTTTGTTTGTTTCATTTGGGCTGTAAAGCTGCTTACTGTAAAAACAAAATCTGTCTCATCCATGGTACGTATATTTGTTGGATTAAAACGGTGTCAATTTGTTTAATTTGAAAGAACCGTGATCCCACCAACCCATATTGCACTGTAAACTGTTTATGCAAGCAGTTGCTATGTCAACGAGTCAGGTCTCCTTATTTGGGGTTTGAGGGAGTCCACAAGTTTTTCTGTATTTATCCTCATAGAGAATTCTACTGCTTCCAGGCTCCTATGTGTTTATTTATTTATTTGTGAGGGCCACTCACTCAGCCATGTTTGCGTCAACATTGAAGTCAGCACAAGCTTCCTGTTATTGCTAACAGCACACGCATTCCCACACTATATTACAGTACACGTGTAGTGCGTTGTATGTGTAGACATGCAAGTATGCAAACATAGTTTGAATGAGATCACGTCCACACAGAGAACTGAGACAAATGCCAATGAATAGCAAGGAGCACCACTCACACTCAACCGCCTTTCTCCATCCCTTCTTAAATTAAAAAGTTGTTTTTATAGTTTGTGTTCTTGGCAAAGTGACCACTGAACAGGCGAGGAAATGATCAAAGTGACGCCGTCTGATTTATTGAGCCATGAGCAATGTGTGCTCTGAGGGAAAGGACACTGTCAAAGAAAAGGATCAGTTAAACGGATGCACTTGTCTAACTCTGGACTGATTAACCGACAGTTTTAGTAATTTAGTCGTTTCTTTACTCCATATTTCTTTGATTGGAAGAGATCATTATGTTAATTTGATTTTGTTGTGTCATCTGCTGCTTCGGGATGGAGTGAACATAAAACAAATGCAGGCCCAGTTGTTCAACAGTGTATATTGTATTACTATAACCCTCTCTCTGAGGATGGTATGTTAACCAACACACACCGACAGTCTGTTGGCCCTTGTTCTCTAAGATAACCACAGTTTGTATTAATATTCCAACAAAATTTATTAATGCTAATGACATTCTTAATCATTTCTTAAGATGCATCCCTGAGAGATGGAATTGAATGAACATTTAAATTCCATCTCCTGAGGTCACTGGATTATAGAGATTTCTGCAGATATGCAACATGTCAGACTGGTATTGTCTGTATAGTCTATTGGTGTGTTTTATGTGTTTTAAAGTGTAACTGCACCCCAGCGCTGAGCCTGACTCCACCCACTACAACTTGTGTCAAGGAGCTGTGGGAGGGGAGGGGAGGGGCGGGGCTGAGAGGGGGACCCCCGTTAAAATTCACGTTAAAGTTAACATTTGAATTTGATGACGTATATGAACGGACTGAGTGTACCGCTGAAAACCAGCCAGGTCCTATGGTGATTTTAAACGGATATGATGTGTACTGTCAGTTTTCAGCCCATAAAATGCAGATTTTTATAAAAATTTGATTTTTGTTCTCAATATTAACAGCAGCATTGATGTGTCTCATCACATATCAATCCTATTACTTTGTTTACAGTTCAAAAAACACATTTTAGGGTGCAGTTACACTTTAAATATCTGTGTGATGTTCCCAGCCTGTTTGAGTTTTGTCCCTTGAATATCTTATTGAACAGCTTCATTAACATGTGCTTTGTCATCGTTATCTCTCTTACATACTGTCTGACATCAACACAAATTATTCTTCAAAGCACGCAGCACTCACAAATCATGTACTCCGCTTTATTCCGCCATGTCATTCCCCCCAGTGGCCTTACTCCAGTCTTGTTCTCAAGGTCTTGCCAACGCTGAGAATGGACGGTATAGCCCTAACTTACAAGGTCCTATGAATATTATTACGCTCTCTCATATGTTCTAATGCACAAAATGCTTCAACTTAATCCAGAACGTTCTACTGAGACACTAGGTGGCAAGTGTGTCCTGTTCTTGTCTTGACCTGTGGCCTGCCTGCTTTAGTCGGTTAAGACCATCCTGACTTTGCAGTCTCTGAGATTTGTTCCACAAATCTCTATGCCAATCTATATGAAGTGAGGCTAATAGGTGTTAATCAGGCGATCCATGTTATACGCCATACCTGTGTGATCTCCTCTATGTATGATAATGCTAACATTCAGACAAAACAGTCAGACTGCTGCTCAAGAAACCAGCCCTTGATGCATCCGCTCTCCAGATTTACAGACCAGCATCCCTCCTCTCCTTCCTGTCAAAAACCCTGGAGCGTGCAGTCTCCAACCAAATGTCCCTCTACCTCTCAGACCACAACCTCCTGGACCTCCACCAGTCTGGCTTCAAAGCTGCGCACTCCATGGAGACTGCTCTTCTCACTGTGACTGAAGCCCTTCACACTGCCAGAGCATCCTCCCTCTCCTCAGTCCTCATCAATGTAGACCTGTCTGCTGCATATGACATGGTATACCACAAGATCCTCCTTTCAACACTCGCTGAGCTGGGGATTGCACACTCTGCTCTCTCTTGGATTGAGTCCTATCTGACAGATCACTTCTTTCAAGTCCTCTGGGATGGCCCCCTGTCTGAACCTTGCCCACTTAACACAGGGGTCCCACAAGGAGCTGTGTTGGAACCCCTACTCTTCTCATTGTATACTAGAGCTCTCAGCCCTGTAATGCTGCAATGCTGATGACACCCATCTCTACCTCTCCTATCCTCCATCTGACACACAGATCTCAAGTCGGATCTCTGAATGACTCGCTGACATATGTGCCTGGATGTCTACACGTGACAATAAATGCATCTTTTTTATTAGTGGTATCATATCTATGTACAGTATTATATGAACTGAACTTACAACAGGTAATATACAGTAGGACTGGCAAAGCACATTATGGTAATTTATCATATTAACCTAAACAAGATGTCACTGAATGTTGTAAATCATCTCAAAAGCATTGCAAAAATTACTCCATCCACAAATGGACTCTTTAGAAGAGGGAGTGAATCGATGGAAGTAAATGAACATCATTCTTTGGTTATTTTAAATCTGTAAAAAGAATTTCTCGTGCTTCACTCTAGTTTTGTGACTCACTGTTTAATACAATTTTGAAGCTGGATTACTGACAAGACATCTGTCAAGCTGTTTATGTTGTTTTCATTACATTTCTAAACACTTTGCAAAGATGCACTGTATCTCTATATTGTTTTATGTTTGTCTATATAATGTGCAACAGTATATTGTATTGTATGGCTGCCCTGAAGATTGTTATCAGGCTGGGTTTCATGCCCTGGCACTGCAGATGTCAGTTAGTTTAAAGCGACTATAATGAAATGCTTTTTATTGTACATTATTTTTCCAATAAATATAATAAAATAAATGCATTTGTTTTTAGGTCAAGATGAAAGACACCCACAAAGTTCTCTGCACATTCACAGATAATGTTAATCTAAGGTGTGGCCAATATTTGTGGCAAATTTCAGGACATGTATTGGTAAGTGGGCACAATGATGGCACAGTTGTGAAACAGTTGGATTAGAATGAATAGATTATCAGTAGGAGCAGTGGGAGCTTCAATTACAGCCATTCGAATCAGTTACTCTCATTCCCTTTAAAAGCTGAGTGCTCTCTGTTATGGCACACAGCCAGTTTCATAATGGACATAATGACGGACATTGACTGTTTTATGTTGGAAGACAATGATAATGATACACATTGATACAGATGCATATATTATATAGTTGTTTTGTTATTAAAACATTTAAGGATAGTTCATTAGACAGGTCATTAGTTAAATTATTCACAAAATAGGCTAAAAACATACATAAATGCAGTGTGTGATTAAGGCTATGCCTAAAATCTGGACCGCCCATTAGGATGCAACTGGAGACAAACCCCAAAGTCTATTGTCTATTCACAAAGCGGGGTTTGGGTCTGGTTACATCAGGCTACAGTAGATGGAGTGTCAGTCAAAGTGGCATAGTGCAAGTTTTCTGTCAGATCAAATAAAATATAGTCCTACCATCTCTGCCAGAAAAGACATGCTCCAATGGGGATTGATTCCAGTTGTTGCATCCTAATGGGCGTAGACCTCAGGTTATTTT
>JAOEGT010055268.1:0-18708 GCA_025447795.1 Speoplatyrhinus poulsoni | reverse complement strand
TGGCATGCCTGTGTCAGCAGGAAAAGACACGCCCCCTAGCCACCACTAACCCCTCAGCAGTGCAGGATCCTCACATACACCTCTACAGATTACAGTCAAAAAACACCTAATGTAAGGCAAAATTTGTCCCCTTTAAAAAAGGTAGCCTGCACTCACTGACTGAGCTCAGACAACCACATTTCTGCTCCACCTAAATGTTAAGGTTGGGGGAGTAGCGAACAGTGTGAGAGGACAGTATGAGCTCTGTAGGAGGAGGAGGGGTAGAGAGGGGTAGAGAACCAGTCACACAGCTGCCGGGGGATACAAGAGCTTTCAGACAAGGGCAATTCTAATACTTCCATAGCATTCATCTAGTTAATCTAGAAAGAGGTTAAAATCAAGATGAAGGCTAACGTACTGGACAAAACAGACCAATTTCTCGTCATATAATGCAGCTCATCGGTCTGGGATCATCTCTGTAATTTCCCTACCTATGACTGGCCTCTGGTGGTAAACTACTGTGTATTATAGGATGTAATGCAAACCATAAAATGGAGGCCAATATAGCATCTGGGTTACAAGGAGTGATGGTGAATAATGCAAGTATATTGCTCTACCAAACTATTAATATGATATGAGGATACAGTATTTTTTTAATATAATTCCGACCAGGGTTCGAACCCGGGTGATCCGGTTTCCCCCACTATCTAAAAACATGTTAGGTTCAACCTCCAGCCAGTGCCACATGACCAGTGACATTGGCTCTAATCTGGAGTCGGACCCCGGCACTGCACAGTGGCTGCCCACTGCTCCCTTGAGGGATGGGTTAAATGCAGAGGATGAATTTTACAACATGTATGTGACAATAAAAGTACCTTTACCTTATAGTGGCTAGGCCTATTCAACAGAGCTCTAGCAAAGGTGCTACGGTGGGCCAGTTCTGAAATGTTGACTGGATACAGGGCACAGTCTGGTGTACAGCTGACCAACAAGTCACATTATCCAACCTCATAGAATCAAAGGTATTCCTTAGCTACAACACACTACCTCTCTTGTGCAGGGGATGCAGGTACAGGATATCAAAGACCAGCTGGTTGAAGCGTGGTAGCTGGGTAGAGAGTGATGGATCTACAGTACGCTGTGGGCTGTTAAGGTTTATAGTACACAGCTCAGCTCTCCACCATGCTACTGGGTCATCAATAACACATGCAAGCAGTGTAGCAACGCTCACAGAGGGACTGACACAGTAAACAACATGTCCCCCAGTGATACGCCACGAGTGATGTTGCATGCTAGAATGAATCAAACTTTTGGTTCAGTTTTCCCATCGGCGTCCTAACGCAGCAGTTCCCCTGCCTCATCTATACGGGTCAAGGCAGGGCTGCAACGACGCAGTAATAACAACGCAGAGAGGCGTACTGTAGCTGAGGCTAGACAGAGGGGAGAGATTACCGCACACCCGTGTTACCGCCAACCGCTACTAGGGCCGTGCGAAGACTTTCCCGTCAATGTGCCGACAGAAACACCTCTGTGGTGACACAAACACACATCGTGCAGTCTGTAATAGGCTGGGCTGTTGCTGGGACTCACTTCAAACTTAGTTTCTTCCTCTTCGGGGAGATCATTAGGTGTGTGTGCGCGTGTGCATGCGTCATCAAGCATTCACGTCTGCACATGTTGATTATGGAGAATAGTCAGTCATTCAGGGACCAGTAGAACGAGAAGGAGGTAAACAAAACTGTAGGTCAATGAAGATGAACCACTGAGCCCATTCTTCTTCTACTGGTTCCCAGTAAGCCACAAGCCACTTCCTCAGTACCGTGCAACCTGGGCATGACAATAATAAACAGTATGAGAGTTTGTGTGTGTGGTACACGCGTTCACACTCCAAGCGTTCATCTATCAGAAGGTGACACCGGGGAAATTAAATGGTTTTATGAGGATCTCTTCACAGCACATTTTCCATTGCAGCACAAGGCATAAGGCCACATCACACAGAGCTTTAAATGAACAAGGAAAATAGGAATAAAATATAGAATCAATATCTACTCCCGCTGGGATTGTTATGAAAACAAACACAACAGGCCAGACAAGTGTTGCCTTTAAGCACATCCGTATGCAGATATTAATGAGCACGTATTGTAGGGGTGCCGACTCAGTAACGTTATCGCAAAGATCATATTTCGCATATTTTGCAGGAAGTGCAATATTCCGTTTATTTTGTGGAGAGATGTGTCCGTTGGCTGTTTGGCTTAGTTGTGTTTGATTTAGACAGAAAAGAAAGATGTGAGGCTGGCTGAGGAAGCTAATGACGTAACAGAGATCGAAGAGGAAACATTAGTGGCAAAAAAGGATGCCTCCTCGGTAACTTGGAATTACTGGTTTTGTACCAGTCCAATATGGCTGTCAGTTGAAAATGTGTTGTTTTGATCTGTTAGGAATATACAGAATTAACAGAATGTATTATTATGCATTTTCCTTTTGTGTTTTTACAGTTTTCATGATCAATATCGCAATATCATCAACACCGTGCACCCCTAACGTACTGTAATCAGCAGGTCTCCCTTCCACGCGTGTTCTCAACAGCAGGAACCTGACGCGAGTGGTGAGCCTGTGGCTGCAGCAGCCAGGAACCGCGCTCTGCAGCGCGTCGCCAATACCAGGCAGCAGCAGCAGCACGCGCTGTGCAGTTGCTGTATCGTGTCTCTCTGGCGGCACGCCGCCGAGAGAGGCTGACACTGCTCTCTACCCCTCCCCATAAACAATCTCTCTGCACAATGCCATGCATAGTGCATTAAATTAGCAATATCAACTATATCTTTGTCGTTGACTGACACAAACACAAACCTATCTAGTTAGCGCTACACGCTGTGGAAAACAGGCTTGGACACACTTTAAAAAAAGGTTAGAAGGCTGCTGGGGTCCCTGCACACACTCAAGGAGATGGGTGGAAGAGACGGGCTGTAGGAGGGCAGGTGGAAGTTAGCCTTGCGAGACCATCCTGATCTCGTGAGCTTCACTTTAGTTTTGCCCTGAGAATCAGTCTGGAAAGCCTCGGAATCCTTTCCAATGTGTCCGAGTAGCAACTGAACTTTCCAATCAGCGCTGTGTTTATAGCTATACGGGAGTGGTTTAGGTGTGAGGACCATGATGCCGACAGCGAAAACGACCAGATGGTTCATCCATACAACTGCCAAGTATTTTTTTGAAAGTACAGCCATTCACAAACAGCTTCAATGGACTTGTGACAACAATTCCGGCATGTCAGGTTAAGCGGAAGTAGCAGAAAAAAACTATTAAAAGCCACAATAGGATTTGTGGTTTCACAACAGCTTTAGCCATAAAGGCAGGGTTTGTCATTTTTGTGTTCATACTTTGCTCATACTTTAAAGCTCAAATCAAAACAGTGGCTATGTGGCTCCTCACACATTGAAACTCATTGTGAAGCAAAGCGTGGTACTATGGCTTTGCTGTTGTTGTGAGCGGTATCAGAATATTTATTCAGCACGCACAGAGAATGGTAAGCTGGTGAAATGAGGAGATATCTGGTGAATTTGACTAAAAGTTTATTATCTTACAGTTAGCTTGCAATTGCTGACTATGCCTTTAAGGCGAGTGCCAGGGCACCGACACACCTAATCCTATGGGCGATAAGAGATCTAGACGCCACACCTTAGTAGCGCCTTTGGAAGCTGAAAGCGGGAGAATAATAAACACAACAACCTTTTCAATGTCTTTATCAGTGTTGGATTTCAGCATTGTGTCGTGTAGGGTTCTTTGTGAGTTAAGAGGAAGATAAATACATGTATCTGCTTCTCTGCTATACTTGCACTCTGAGAAGACACTGACAATCATTAAAATTACCTGCTAAATGATTACATCCACCCACATCACTGGCTAGATGAATTCATCATGTATGAATTAATATAATTGAGAAGAAAGGAAAAAAAAAAAACTTATTGCTTTAACGACATAACTGCATTGCCCGCCCCACTCAAAAGAATATTCCCACTGTGTGGACTTCCATAAAACACACAGCCACAACACACACTGAGCCACCAGGTAGCCATATTCCAGTTAACACTGCATAATTGACATTTCCCCAGCTGCCTATCTTTCCAGGCCATATGCCTGAAGGCAAAAGAAGATAAGGACCATCTTGACTCCAGAACCACACATAACGAATCCCCACATTGCCCCCAGTTAACTCCCCCCCCCCCCCCCCCATACCGTTACCATGGCAGCCAGCCACCATATATGATAATTAGATGGCCTAAATCCCAGAGGCATGGATTGGTGGGCTACAGCACACTGCTTCAGTAGATTAGGGTAACCGCTGTCATGCGCACTCGGACCTTTGAAGCTGTGCACAGCTGGTTAATGATGGTTAACACACATAACTGTACTAAACACAACTAGGGTTGGTAATCACCATAGGCCCCACAATACGATATCATGATACTTACGATACGATATTATTGCGATTTTAAACATTTTGCGATATTTTTACATTTATTACTTTTTCCCCAACTTCAAATGATGTCCCCAAAGGAAACCTTTGTAAACGTCGGTTTGTTCATCTCACAAATTGTATTGTCAAGCCGTCTGACATGAACATGTCATAAATATTTTATACACAAAGTTCAATTTTCATGTGTAATTTATATAATGAAAATGCAACACACGATTTTTTCAAGGCATGTGTTTTGGTCTGAGATGCCACTGTTTGTAAGACAAGATCATACATTGTTCATTTAAATGTATAGAACAGGGCTTGAAACTGATTCAGATGTAGACAGAGAAGCTGAGGGAAGTGAAACTGCGCGTCGTCAGAGCGAGACAGAAAAGAAGAACAAACAGGAAAAGTCTTTGCTTGCTGACTTCATTATTAAACTGCCGCTGGGCACGGAGCACTGGGCTGTTCTGGGTAGAAAGCCGCTCATCCTGTAAGGTCCGAATCCATTCAGCGGCGTCGGCAATAGTGCTTGTGATGGACAAACGACAGAACCGCGGCGCCAACAATACGACGAAAATCAACTTCTTACGGGGTTGTGTATTTTCTACAGCACTGCAAGCAAATGCCAGTATCACCACTGCAACGCTTGTTCAATGAGAGGAAAATACAGTGTGTATAAATCAAAACAAAGAATTTATACATTTTGTGTGTAGCCTTTTCTTCAGTATATTCTACTTTGCACAGCAGTCAGACACCCGCATGTTCACCTAAAACGAAGCAATAGCGCGGCCTTAACAACCCCCCCGCCCCCCGCCCACCCTCTAATGTCACCCTACGGGAGACAATGTGGCAGGCCTTGGCGTTCACTTTAGCCACAGCCATGACAACAACACGCTGTCAGATACAGTCAAGGGAGTTAAACACAAAACACAGGACAGGACACAGCAGTGGAGCCTAGTGGACGTCGCTCCATCGACGTGGAGCTTGGTATGTCTTCATAAAAGGTCACCGTTAAGTGGGGAATAAAACAAGGACAGTGAGTGAGGCTTCGCTCAGACAATCAATGCCTGACGCTTATAGGCAACAGAGTTTATATATCCTATTAATACAGAGAGCTAAGCATGCTAGATGCAACGTCCCCCACAGAAGGACTGCCTGCTGAGAGAAAAAGGCCATGCTCATAGTGAAGCCATAAATCTTTAATCTCTCTCACACACACACACACACACACACCATCAGGTTTGCCATATTGGCGTGAACTGCACAAACCGAACCAACAGGATTACTCACTTATTTCTCACCTCCGACAGACTCGAGTGCTCTGGCTATTTCAATGACAGAATGAATTAAACAAGATTTCCATGATTATTTTTACCATGTTAAAAGCTTGCCCTTTCCCCGACCAGAATAGCAATGTACAATGCATCTTAACATTAGACGGGTTTCAATCACATCTCTACCTGCAATAGGCACAAAGTCCATATGTGCGCTATATGCTCTAATGGCTATGATGGTGTCTCTGAGCTTAGCCAGCAGTCTGCGTTGCTTCATCTGATTCACCTGACCTTTTCTTGAGCACTTCCTCCCTATCAACTCATAATGGTTGAATCTCTTCCTCTACTCCCCTCTCCTCATATTCTGCTCAGCTGCCCTGAATGCTTAATCACGGCCCTGCCTTCCCGGAGAATGTAAACATGCCAGCCCCGCCATTGGCCAAGAGCATGGTGTTACCGATTGCTGATTGGCCCAAATGGCAAGAGCATGGGTGGCAAAAAGGCAAAAGGGCTGTCGTTACTGAGCCGCCAGGAGAACTACGGTCCATGGTAACACAGCGCACACGCACACACACGCACACACACCCGCCCAGACCCTTAGGACATGGTGAACATTTCCCCACCACCACCCATCCCAAGGGGAACACAAACACTCAGAGACAGATAACACACCCACTCCCATCAAACACAACAAAGAACCGTCTGAGGTTCACACGAATGGAGCAGGGAAAACCATGAAATGAAGCTCAGAAGAAGCAATAAATAAACACTTTAGACTGCCTTGTTCACATTTGCTGTAATAGTTTTTTTATTATACCTTTGTGATGGGGGAAAAAAAAAAAACAGAAAATTAATAATTATGAAAACCACATTGATCGCAAGCTTGCAATATTGACGAATATTCACTGAATATCAACCGCTGACATTGTGTTTAAAGTGTATTTAGCATTTATATAATAACAAAAAAATATAAGTTTAGTGACTGCCCGCACCTCACTGCACATGCGCGCGCACACACACCAAGAGAAACACGTGGTGTCGCCGAGAATTATGGAGAATAGAGGCTGATTGAACACCGCAGAGACGACCGGGTTGTGGACCGCACCACCTACTGTATATTCAAGGCTAAAGCATCAAAGAAGTGCAACCCCGAATCATGTATCACCAGCAAAGATGTTTCAACCGAGGCACTCAGTGAGTCAGTTTGTGCGTGTATAACAAAACATAATGCTGAGCTGGGTCACCACCAACAGCCAGCATTTATTATTCATAATGATGCCACTGAGCATAACCAAGCTGCTAGGTACAGAAGAAACTAACCACAAAACAAATGTCTAATTGCCAAGCTTTGTTAAGATGAGGACGCTTCTAAAGTGCAAAACTTACTTGCTGGTCAGTTATCTGCATACCATTTCGGGGTTGCAAACTTAAAGGTGCGTGTACTGTACAGGGTATTACCATTTTTGGGCAATTACAACAATCAAACAAAGTTAGACTTTTTACCCTTTATCGGTATTTAACCTGGCAAGTCTGTAGGATTTAACATAAAATAAAGATCAAGTTTTAGATTAAAACATCAAATAAATATTTTATTAAATGCTTACATGCCAGGAGTAGAGAGCATTCAGCTTTGTAGACACGTTTTAAGAAACAATGATAGTCAATGGCAGTGGCACATCTGAAACAGTACGGTCCAGCGCCTACAGCAAACAAAGCTGCAAGTTAAATATTTTGCTACTTGATGTATTGTTTATGGTTATGAAAGTATGCAATAAGCATCAGTAAACTATGACGAATCAATTCCATTTAAATTGCAAGATATTGCAATCCAAACTTGGGTCAAAGTTTCTTTATTGGAGAATACCAAAAACAGCAAATGTTCGTAATGAGAAGGGTTTAAAACATATGTGAAATTGTTACCTCATGAAAGTGATCCCAAATCTTATAACAATACCACTGCCACAAGAACAATAAATATGCACCATCAAATAATGAAACCTGATCATGCAACCTAGTCTGGATTTTTCTTCAGCCTACATTCAGAACTGTAGTTTAGTCTTCATGATACTGAAGCCTGCATTGACGTAAAACATGTCTGTGTGGAGTAGAAATTCTTCAGTGTCCGCGGTCCCGAGGAAAACATTAAATTCTCGGGGATTGGTGTTAGATTGGAGATCTTTATAAATTATAAATAATCTTTATAAAGCAGTCATGTTAAAAGTACAGTGCCTTGTAAAATTGAAAAAAAAAGCAACAAACACAAAACTTTACAACTAACTTACGATAGCAATGAAATAGAGAAAGCTTCAGTCTATATCCGAATCAGCCAGAACCACAATGGATGGTCAAGCTTTCAATACATTATCCTTTTTATCCCCTGGTGCATCCACAATAAGTAGGCCATCAGTAATTAGTCTTGTCCCATGCATGTACAATTCCTCCTCTCAATCTTTCATTCCCCCTATCATGCCTCTGTGTGTGTGTGTGTGTGTGTGTAACAGGCTATTTGCATAATGGAGGTACATGTATTTGTTGTCATGACGATCATGATGATTAACATAGGCTAAAATATGCTGTGGTATGCACTGACTGTATACAATATAGATACTGTATAAGGAGCGCAGTCAAACACAAACGGCATATTTACAGAAGGAATTGAGAGCAGAAGGAATTGTTTTTACATAAAGGCAAGGAATGATGCTGCCCCTCTCCATCAGCCCATAGAGACAGATAGGGGGCAGACATCATGTGTAACTGGCATGGTTACATCCCTCCAGTAGTAAACCAGGGGTTTAAATACACTGCTGGCTTGATCAGTGCCCAAGCTGCCACAATGAACATAGTGGTTTGGCCACAGTTGATGTGTTTGGAAACACAATCAGGTCCCATTGATCTGAACCTGATGCTACTGAGGGCAGACAAATTAGATACACAAACAACGCTAGGCCTACATACAAGGCCAAAAGCAGGAGTATGTGAGAGAAGGCCGGCACACTGGAGAGACATGGGTTGCCAAGGCGTGGTTTGTCACCCATGATAAATGTTAATAATAAACAAACCCCCTACTACTCACCACCGGGAATCTCACAACCATTTTGTGAGACCCGGTTTGCTGAGGTGGATCTCGTGGCAACCAGGTCCTTGAACAATGGACATTAAAAAGTCATAATGACCCTGGTCCAGTTCAGAGTCAATGCAGTGCAGGCAGCTTGCCAGCATCCATTACTTTTTTGTGACACAAACAATTAAGCTACATACTTAATCAGGCTTGACACCCAGCTACCTGCAACAATAATGGTGACAATAACGGGCAGTGAGGCCTTGGATGTGTGCGAAGGCATATAGGAATAAGGCTGCTCAATTATGGTTAAAAAAAAACAAACACTGATTTTGGAAACATGTTGCATATTGAACTTTGAACTTCTTCATTGAAAAATCAATCAAACAGTGAAATTTGCTAAAATCAATTGTTGACATCTGGAAAGAAAAAGGCAACCTAGAAAGAGGGGAGGGGTAAAAACCATAGGTAAAAACAGTGACAACAACTGTGAAAATGTCCCTGAACACCTTTCCCGTTGAACGTACAACTTAATTTGGCTCCAGAGGGGCAAAAGTTAGCGTGCGCATGTCCACAAGAACACAAGACAAAATAAGAGTTCACTTGCAAAATTAGAATGTAGGGTAATGTTACATTTTTGTAATAGTTTGGATGCGAAATAACGATCAAAATGTGTTTAATTGCACAGCCCTATACTGTAGGAGAATTTTACACTCACACTTTTTTTTTATAGATAGATTAACATCTGTTGCATCGCAACAGGATGCCTGGCTAGTAACTAGCGGTTATGTAATCACACTATAATACCACGGGCCTCTGTATTACTCTGGATTAATCAGCCTGTCAGATAGATGCCTCATATTTATTTAAACACTAAGCAACAATCCACAGCTCTAGGCATATGACGTCTTTGCCTTCCACCATGCAAGCTCTTCCTAAAACCTCTGTGTCACTCCCAGCAGGGGATTAAGCTAGCTAGAGCAAACTGGAAAAGACAGCAGCTCACACAGCAAGAGTTCTTCTATCCAGAGACATGGGGAAGGTACTGGCAGGCAGCAGTGAGCAGGCATTACACAACACGCAACCCCCACCTATGCTGGGTATTTGAACGGGCTCCCGTCATTCAGAGAGGGGTGTTTTTAAAAAGGTATGTGTGTGTGTAATATTAATTAGTAAATATATAAATATATGGAAAGAAAAGGGCAGGCACACAATTTAGCTACAATGACATACAGCAGCACAGTCTGCCCACCTTGCTAGCCATCTTGGTTTCTGTGACTGGCATGTCTACGATTCTCTGAGAGACAGCCATAGCAACTTGGTGATGGTGTCAAAGCCCTGTTAGAGGCTAAAAGGACAGGACCCTGAACACAATCTGCCTGCTTTGATGCGACAGTGAGCCTTGATGAAGACGACAGGCTAATTCACTAAAGATATCACCCGTTTACTGGCAGTTTGCAATGTTGGATACTGATGATGACACTCAGTGCTCAGTTACACTGCAGATTATAACAGAATGTATAAAAAGGTTCTCACACCAGCAGTCTAGACTGGTCTGTTTAGTCAAAACGGAAACTATGGGCAAGATTGGGTAAGAGGCCAGAACATATGATGAGAGCTGAATGTGTGTGTGATTGTATCTCACCATCTAACACAAACATGCAGACACACCAAAAGCTGTCTAGGACCATTTCTCCCCCCACAAGCAGCACAAATTGCACAAAAGGATGCTTCTGTTTTTTGCTTGTGTGAGTGCGTGTGAGTTTGTGTGTACCACTGTGTGCCTGCAGTTGTTATGCACGTGTCTCCATTTGCGTTCCAACCTTCGTGATCTGACCTTAAAAGATCTGTGACAAGTCCATTCTGAGCTCACTTAATTCAAGTTGTGGCCTTAATAAGGATAATTGTATTTATTGTAATGTAAACCAGATAATTGTTTGAAATGGCAGCAAACTAATCTATAGTCAAACCATTAAATTAGTTATTGTGGGCTTTGCAGTTCAACACAATCACTAAATTGCTATAGTGCGTGTATTACACCCCCAGCCTGTGCTTGATACAAACTGAGAAATACAGCGTGATTCACACATATTTACCAACGTGCCTCTCTAGGAGTGACCCGAGAGAAAACAGGAAGATCTCAATTATGCCTCAGAAGAGCATACATCCCCATTATCCCTGGCTATGCAGAAGCAGACACACCCATTATAGAAAAGAGTTGTTTGACTGTGGTGGACTGACCTCCATCACCAAACAACTACCCTGCCCCCACTGGGGTCATCTAGGGTGCCTTCTGTTGGTAGTCACTGCCGTGGGCCATGTCTTTGTCCTTCTTGTTTTGTCACTAGTGTGGCCACAGCCCAAAGACTATACTGCCATGGAAGAGAACGCAGATCACAAGGATGCAGTGAAGGAATAACTAAAACCGAGGTCTTTAAGAATGTTAATGCTAATAGAAACGTAGTGGAGGGACCCTCCTATTAGGGCTGGGCGATATATCGGTATATATATCTGTATACCGATATATCGGTATATATCGGTATATCAGAATTTTTTCAAAAGATATAAAATTAGACAATATCTTTTATATCGATATAGTTATATTATGCATTTATTCATGACTTTTTCAATTTGTTCGTCTCTCCCTCCATGCCTGCACTTAGTGCGTTCAGAGTGTCAAAGGGGCGGAGACACCAGAGAAAACTCACGTCTGTTGATGTTGCTAAAAATAAAAAATGTCACATTTCCGTCGGGTTTCTGTTTTTTTCTCTATTCCTGAAGATTTAGCCCACTTTATAGAAAATATAGATATATATCACGTATCGGTATTCAACCTAAATATATCGGGATATTATTTTTGGTCCATATTGCCCAGCCTTACCTCCTATTATAATCACATAAAAGTGTGTTTTTGCTTATAAACCCGGGTCAACAGTTACAATTATGTGTGCTAGCCTGTATTACCAGTAGTGTAATAAGTAGTAGAAGTGTTTTGTAACAGTTTACTGTCTGTATACAATGCCAAGCCGATTCATTTTAATGATTTGACATACAAATCTGGCTCACTGTACCTCTGTGGCATCTCTGAGGACGCCCTCAGGGATCACAGACCCCCCAGCTGAAGATCTCTGAACTACATCTTTAGTTCTGCGGGCCCGAGTTTTGGCAGCACATCCTAGCAGTTAGCTCAGGGAGTAGGACATACTGCCAAGTACATCACATTGTAGTGTGAAAGCATAAATAAAAAGGGTCTGGAATATTGCTTGAGACCAGAGAGAACGAGATGTCTGCCGGATTTAATAACATAACGGGCGAGTTCGGCAGACGAGTCCTCTGTTCTAACTCTCTCCCCGGCGGTTAGTTGCGATACCTTAAGTTCTCGGTGGATCGTGGAAGTATTTGACGCTCGTCAACCTTTTGAGGGTTGACAAAGGTTTGAGGGTTGACCCAGTCAAATGGCTCAAATAGCTGTGTGGGTATAAAGTATCTTAAATTTTGTACATGGCCAACAATGGCAGCCTTCAAACTATTTCCCATACAGTGGAAGTAACGGTACAGTCACTGTGATTAACCACACACACACACACACACACACACACACACACACACAGCAGGTGCTAAACTGCGAGTATATTCAGAGAAAGAATGAATGGATGCGAGTGGCGAGACAAATGACAGGGAAGATGCCTTGCCAGGTGAACAAAGAGATGGACGTGAAGAGCAGACAATGAAAGGTTAAATACGACCTGGACTTCTTGTATCTGATCTCAGCCAAGTGAGCCTGTTGTTGTGCTAATATTCCTCCTTCCTTATGCGTTTGTGCGATGTTGTGTCACCCCCCGCATACAGTAAATCGAAAGTGTGCGGGAACAATAGCAGCACCAGGGACACCACAGACCTTCCACCGAATTGCAAGGATAAGGACATACTGTATTAGGAGGCGAGTTAAGTTAAGCAAGCCTTTCATTAGGCATTTACAACTTGTTAAAACGTTCAGCCAGTACGGCGAAGACATCAGGACCAGATAGCGCTAACATCTTGTCACACAACCCCACAAACACAACCAAGTCCCTGCGACGATGAGCGGGAATCAGTAGAGCATAGAAACCATCACCACCACCACCACAATCAAGCAACCTGCCTCCTGTATTGGAGGGAACACCGTGTACTTGCTCCAACGTGGCACATAGATCAGTCCCCCAACCCACTCCGGAACAGACAGGTGTACGCACGACTTTAAAATCACCATCAGAAACCAGGGACGATTAGGTCAACGCGTGGTGTGTGTGTGTGTGTGTGTGTGTGTGTGCGCGCGCGTGCCGAGGGGGAGTGAGAACCAGGAGGAAAAGAAGAGCTGAACACAACAGCGACCGACGGACGGACGGACGGACGGACAGAGGGATGGGGAAGGCATACGTACTGTTGTAGAGGGTGTCTATCCAGGACAGGCGGGGTACGCCATGGGTACTGAGGGGCTCCATGGTCTGCTCTTCTGCTCTTCAACACCGCCTCTCCTTCTCCTCTCACCACACTCTGCCACCCCTCTTTTTCTGCTTCACACAGCCCTCATCTCCACGGCAACAAAAGAATATAGAAGAACTACAAGAAGAAAGAGCGCGGTGGTGGTGGGGCGTCCTTCCAACCGGTGGGCAGAACGACAGACGAGCAAGAGTGCGTGCGCGCGTGTGGGACGGCAGCGCAAGCTAGCGGGAAGAAACAACGACCACCGGCAACCGTTGCTAGGGAGAACGAAGCAGCACTTCCCTCCCTTGAATCACTCGCTCTGCCTCTTTCGTGTAGTCTCTCTCTCTCTCTCTCTCTCTCTCTCTCTCTCTCTCTCTCTCTCTCTCAGGGCAGTTCTCCAGAGGACTCAGCGTGAGCTAATGTGTTCCTGAGTGGCTCAACAAAGCCTCCTGGACAGCTCTCTGCTTGACCAGAGCAAAGCTCAGAGCTTCTACTCTATGTGTTTATTCTATGCGTGAATAAAAGACTGCGTTTGTGCGCATGCATACGTACAGTGCAATGTGTGCAAAGTTTAAAATAATAATACAAATAATATAAATAATAACAAAATATGATATGCAATATAATTAAAGCACTATTATTGTGAAATTCCCCCTATGACTATTTAATTGTAAGTCATTACAATTTTTATTTTAGAAGTCTGCTTTGGCAGTGTAAGCTGGGTTTTAGGCCAATAAGCACTTGGATATTTGAATAAGAGAGAGAGAGAGAGAGAGACTTCAGACAGGCGTCATATTTTTAACTACTCCCCCCCCCCCCCCCATTGGTTTCCGTGGCAACTGGCCACACACACTCCCCGCCTCCCCAGCTTGGCACAGACGCACACATTGTGGAAGCACATGAAAGAGGCCACAGTCATGGCTGTGTGTGTGTGCGTTCGCGTGCGTGCATGCGTGCGTGTGTGTGCACGTGTGCGTGCGTTCACGTTTGTGCATGCGTGCGTGTGCATGTGCGTGCACGTGCATGCGTGCGTGTGCATGTGTGTGTTCACGTTGGTGCATGCGTGTGTATGTGTGCGTGCGTGCACGTGCATGCGTGCGTGCGTGTACCATTGAGAAGTTGTCTGCCAGAGCAGTGTTCACTCAACTAAGATGCTGGATGGCAAAACGCTGAGTGTAGTACTACAAGAGTGGACTAACAACTGACAAGTGAGAGCAGGAGAAAAGGTTCCTCCTCCTGCATTATGGAAGCTGAAACACAATATGACTAGCTAGCTACACATTGATCCTATAACATGCCATTTATTATTATTAATAATAATAATAATAATAATAATAATAATAATAGCAGCCTAAATAGTAGCCTATTTGTAGACTCAGGCTATAGTTATTAACTAGACAAATATTTTCTCACTTTTTTCCCCCACTTTCCATATATTGACAGTATTGTGGCACTACAGTAGTATTATATCTGGAAAATAATGATGTCAAAATACACACACACACACACACACACACACACACACACACAGAGGAGAAAGCACCAATATGGGCAAAGGAACCGCATTACAAATCGCTTGCTACGACAAAGAACTTTAATAGAGTGCTTTGTGCGTTGGATTTCCCTCGTTGGGTCTTAATAAGCGTATCGGCCCTCTGTCCCGTCAAACCCTCCTGTTCTACAAGATAAGCCTTGTTCTGATGGACCCGACCCCCTCCGTCAAAGGGCCCTTAATGAAGGAACGCAGGAATGTATGTATGCAGAAATAACAACAAGAGACAGGCACTGCTGCCGTTGACTATAACAAAGGCTCCCCCGACCTGTCTGTCTGTCACATACCCCTACGCCCACACACCCCACCCCCCTGCCCACCACCAACACGGCTGCTACCCACAGCGCTTGGGGAGGGGGTGCAATAACTTCAATTAGTGCACAAAAGGCTGACAGCGGCAGCAGCCCCCGCCCCCGAGCACCAGCCTTTGTCTAGCTAGAGATCATGGCGCTTGTGTGCCCCACACACACACACACAGGCCAGGGAACCCCCCAGAGCACAGTTTAACCAGTGGTAACGTTATGTTTTCATGTTTTATGGGTTTTTTATGTTTCTGTACCGGGGCATTTGGTGTTGACCTATACGTGTTAATGTGTGTCACTGTGTCAGTCACTTATACTAATGAATATTAAGATATTATTAATATGAACACTCTGCAAGTTGCTGAACCCACACACATGAACGCAGTGACCCAAAAAGACAAAGAGACACAGCATAGCAAGACATTTCAGCACTTCATCAAAATAGATTCTGCCACCGGCCGCTCGCTCGCACGCACGCACGCACACACACACACACGCACACACACACACACACACAGAGCACCCAACACACACACAGCACGCACAGCATTTAGGCTAACAATTGCCTTACACTCGAGTCAACAGAACATTGCTTTCTTACCCAATTAGGTGGACGTCATTACCCGACGTGGCGTGCACCTAACTCATATTTGTGTTTGTGTGTGTGTGTGTGTGTGTGTGTGTGTGTGTGTGTGTGTGTGTGTGTGTGCGTGCGTGCATAATGTGCACTTGTGTCCATTTTGTGCGTGTGTGTGTGTCTACCCTGTTTCTCAGGTTACCAAGGCCACCCATCTCCTGGACAGAGCAGACACAAACAAAGAAGACAGACAGACATACACACACACACACACACACACACACACACAAAAAACACACAAAGCTGAAAGTTAGTTTTCCTGCAGTGCCACAAACACGTTTCCATTAAATATTAAAAAGGAGCCACAGCTATGTGGTACAGTAGACCCATTACTAATGTGTCTGCAACACGCACTCACGCACGCACGACATGCCTGTTCTGATCACGTCTTTAGAATGTGGGAGCTAGTGGGATGTGTGGGCGTACGTACGCTTGTGTGCACGTGCATCTGTTAAATAAAACAGCAGCACCAAAGCTGAAAGACGTCTGAACTTATGCTGTGACGAGCCTAAACAGACCCTCTGAATGTCACGTCTGATGGCACCATTTAGAGTGTGACCTCAAAATGACAGCATCCAGGCAATCATTTCAAGTAAACACTAAACGGATACAAAGTAGGGTAGAGATTAGAGAATAGTTTGTTTACACACAAACTTCACCATTCACTCTCTACCTTGTACTGTCAGATTATCAGATATGTGTTATGCTAAGCCACCCAACAACCAATCACCACGTAGTCCCCTAACCTTTTGCCCCGCCCCAAAACACACAGAAAAACACCCATAGTATACTCTGCCCACACGCTTTGTCAGATGATAGAACTCTGTCATTTTCCCACTCAAACACTACTTCCAACTTTAGTCCTCCTGAGTCTCTAGGGCAAAATGGGGAAGGTATCCATCTACATTGCTGGCTGATGGTTAAAAGCGCAAACTTCCCTTTAACAATCTAAGCTAATAACCTGCCACTTGTACATGCACACTGTGCACACTGCAAATAGACCGCGCCATATCCACATCACCAGTTCCATCAAGTCCAACTGGAGCTGCATGTTTGCATGTTCGAGCTGCAAAGCTTATAGTTTGAGGGTACACGCAATTATAATTATACCTTTGTCCTTTGTTGTGTGAGGAGAAATGGTCAGCAGAGCTCTTTGTTACAGGCAGTGTTTTATTGGCGGAATGAGTAACTTGTTTCACTTCTGTTTTTAGGAATTCAGAAATGCTTTTTTATTAACGTGCAAATAACGTCAATGTTTTCAATGTGTGTGCACATGCACACCCAGAGACACGTTCATTACATCTGTGAAGAGAAACCTCTTGTCATATCCGATCTGCAAATGAGGAAACTGTGAGCTAGTTAGACCTGCATGTGTGCGGGTCTGCATGTGGTCCGGCAGCCAGAAATACCCTGCCGCGCGCGCACACACACACACAGTACAAGTCCAATTGTTGTCTGAGCCACAGTACAAGTAACAGACTGACAAAGACCAACATAAAAAGCAAAAAAAAAGAACTGACCAAGGGGAAGAAGAGCGACATTTTAGACAGACATAATACATCCATTTCATTACCAGAAGTAGATTCATGCACTGAAAGGATGTATACCGCCCTCTAGTGTTTACTACCTGCAGACCCTGCACCCTACATGTTTTTTTTTTTTAAGCCGTAAACAAAGTAATAGGCTTGATCTGTGATGATGTCAATTTCGGTGTTGATATTGACAAAATCCCTGTTCTTATAAAACCCATTTTATGGGCTGAAAACTCATATCCGTTAAAAATCACCCCAGGACCTGGATAAATTTTCATCGGTACGCTCATACGTCATCAAATTCAAATGTTACAGGTAATGTTAACGGGGGACCCCCTTTTGTTGTAGGTGGAGTCAGGCTCAGAGCTGGGGTCCAGTTACACTTTAACCTCCACCGGTGTTGAGTACCTTTCATTGGTGGGTCAGCCTAACCAGCCCTCCCATATAAAATATTCTCCCCCATTAACCAATCACCACGTACAACCCTATTATTTCTGACTGCAACATAACCTTTTCAATAGCAGGCAAAGGCTAATCATGATCATGTACAAAACAGGCACAGCTCTGATTTCTTTGCCTGTAGATTCAGCACTTCGCTTCTACTTCCACCTAGCCTCCGAGGGAAGTGAAAATGCTTAAAAAAATAAACGTACATGTTTGACAATAAATATGCACCGCAGTGCATGAGGAGGAACTGAGAAAGGCCTTATGAAAATATTATATTATTGGTTAATCGCTTTCCTCATATCTAAGCTGTTACAGTTCATCAGTACGGTTGTGACGAATGACATCAGCATGTCGATCAAAACAGAGGCAAAGGTGTCTGACCTATTAAGCTGTTGACAAACGCACAAAAGTCTCTTTGAATAAAAGCGTCTGCAAAATGCTGTAGAAATATCTGTGGTTTTTTTACCCTTTGGGGAAAGAAAAAAAAAAAAATATATAAATTTTTTTATTTATTTATTTATTTATTTTTTTTTTACAAAATGATTAAAATAGGTATACAAAGGCGAGTCACTAGTTTACAGACCGTAAACAACAAAAAGAGAATAGTGTGCATGCACAGGATCCATGGCTGAGGTCCACTGCCTGCTCGCACACACCTCTTTCCCGAGCCACATTAACCAGCCCTGACTGGGGGATCCCACGGCGTTCCGAGGCCAATATGGAGAAATAATCTCCCCACCTAGTCCTGGGCCTTCCCCGAGGCCTCCTCCCAGCTGGACGTGCCTGGAAGGGGGCATCCTTACCAGATGCCCGCACCACCTCAACTGCCTTCTTTCAACGCAAAAGGAGCAGCGGCTCTCCTCCGAGCTCCTCACGGATGGCCAAGCTTCTCACCCTATCTCTAAGGGAGACGCCAGCCAGCCTCCTGGGAAAAACAATTTCGGCCGCTTGTACCCGTGATCTTGTTCTTTCGGTCATGACCCACCCTTCATGACCATAGGTGAGGG
>JAOEGT010055249.1:0-18715 GCA_025447795.1 Speoplatyrhinus poulsoni | reverse complement strand
CTCTCTCTCTCTCTCTCTCTCTCTCTCTCTCTCTCTCGCTCTCTCTCTCTCTCTCTCTCTCTCTCTCTCTCTCTCTCGCTCTCTCTCTCTCTCTCTCTCTCTCTCTCTCTCGCAGATGAACCGGCTGCCTGATGTGATGTGACAGTGTGCGTTTGGTTCTTGTTCGCTCCTTGACAACTCAGGAAATTGGCTTTTCATCTTGCAAAAACAAAAAACTAAAAGTGAAAGATGCTGCCCTCCCTATTAGGTAACATTCGTTTTGTGATGAGGGCCTAACCCTAATTGGAAGTTTATGCATCCATTCTATGGTAAAATACTGCACATGTGCTCGTACTACGTTTTCATATCTTAATGACAATGGTAAAAATAAAGTTAAACCGTCAGAATCATAAATGCACATACGATGAAATGTGAAATTTCACATTTGGTTGTAATGAAACATGACCCATAAACAATTTTTGAAGAATGAATGAATTAAAGGAATTCCTTGTATAGAAATGCAGAAAATGAAATGTCTCTAACTGACGTTCAATTTGGACTTTGTGCAGTAAGTGTATGTTATGCCAAGATTCATCCATGTAATCTTGTCCTCAATATGAATACTCTGACTTCCCTGCACTAAGCAAGTTTTATACGGTGTTAAATACAGTACTCTAGCTGACTTCAGCACTACATGCAATGAAATATCGCAGGGAGATTAAACTAAAACCATAGACAACACACAGGAACACAAACAGAAATACAGTTATGACAAATTAACTATAGCTTATAAAATGTTCTCAGAACTTCGACAAATTTGTAATAATGAGAGTATGAAAGAGCCGGTAGGTAAAACACTGGCTAAAAGCTTCATAACAACAAACCAAAACAATGAACTTGGCAGAAAGTGTGATTTGCATTTACATGTAAAAGCTACATCAGCACATATTCTTCAGAATGTGTTGGTTATTTCTGGGTAGAAATATTGAAATATATTGAATAAAACAAATTTAAAAAGCAACACAGCCTTTGCTGCTACTGTAAATCAAACACAGAAACTTAAATGTGCTTCTTACCTTAACATTGACTCTCCATATAAGGCATGAGTTTGTTTTGTTATAAACATTTTTTTGGTCTTTGCACTTTATTATCTAAAAAGCAATGTGCACTTTTTCACACCTTGGGTTAGATGGAGCAATATTTACAGCGCCACTTCAGAAGATTTCTTTATGATGTCCGGTCAAACACTACTTTTCTTTGTTGCTGTGGTGTGTGTCTTTGCTACCTTTGTTTGGTATAGTTACACTGCCAAATACAGAACATCACTTTACTGGCTTCATACTCAAATGTTTAGCACAGATACTTAGCGTACAAGAGTTCAAATGCCAGATAAAATTGAAGGCAGATATTTAAAAAGAAATATCCAAATACAGTAACAGGGTCCAGTGTTATCAAAGTTTTAAACCGTCAAGCATACCAATTTATTTTTCATATATTTTATAATTTTCCCCTACCCAGATATCTTTATGTGACCAAAGAAAATAATATTAGAAAAATGAGAAATCCTCACCCTGGAAATAATTTTTGAAGACCACTAGAGTTCCTCTTTACAACCACATGAATCTTTGCAAGGCAAAAGTCTTAGGTATGTGTAATGTCATCGGCTTCTTCATCACTATGTTCCAATGCACAGTAGTCCAGTGGTACAGTTTGCACTGTACAAACCTGTTCTCAGAAGCGTGTCCGTCAGAAGTAACGGCAATGTATACCGAGTAGAGCTTTTAAAAGAAATCCCCTTTAACTGTACTCCAAATTATCCAACATATGACTGTTAGAAATTGTAGCATGTCTAGTTTAGGCATGTTGATAAAAAAATGATTTTGGGCACATACTGCAAAACCAACCCAAAGAATAATGAGAAAATAATCATACCATTAATAGCTTGAAGACGTGAGTTCAACACAACCTTTCCAACCTTTATGGGAGGTTTGAGGTTGCAATATATCAGCAACACAAACTCACTCTTCTGCTTTGATGTTCCCTACTAATTTTGCTTATATGTTAAGCTAGCTGCACAACTGGGCCAGTTCAGGCTCAGGAGAAGCGTTGGGGAGTTTGGCATTGAACATCTGCAAGGAATCCTTGATGCGCACCACCTCGCTAGCCGACAGCTTGAGCCGGTGGCGTAGCAGGCAAGAGAACAGGTCGAACGGCTGTGGCGCGGGAGGTGAAAGTCGGTTAATGCGGTCTCTCATCTCCAGCAACATGAGGAAGGCTGCGTCCTGTGTGCCCTGTGTGTATGGATAGTCCAGCTGGAGAATCAGGTCCTTGATTCCCTCGGGGTCAAAGTGCATACTGTATCCAAAAACCTTCAGTGTGTTAATCTTCATGTAGCCCAGGTTCGACGTCTGGTCCTCCATGTCCAGGGGTTCGTAGAAGAGCGTTTCGTTGGCCGCTGGGTCATCTGTGACAATGCGGCTTCTCAGGTAAATGTGCACTGTTTCGAAAAAGGACTTCCATTTGTTGCCCAGTGACAACGTCCAGTTGTAACACTGGGACGTGACCACGGCGTCCAATTTAGTTCTCTCCCAGTCAGAAAAGTCCGGCTGATTTACAGGCATGAACCAGCTCTCAGAGTGACTTCCCCCGAAAGGATTCACATAAATGGCCGGAACGGGCTCCAACGTGGAATTCTTGGTGGAGCAAATCTGGAAGGATATGCCCATGAGCATGTGGATGAGGTTGGACTTGTTCTTGTTGCTCTTCAGCGTCAACAGCATCCGTTTTCTCCAGGCAGGGTTGAACCAGCTGCCCAGGCGGACGTCGTTGCTGATGTAGATGGCGTGGACTTCGATTCTGCTGTCCAGACGCTGTAACAGATACTTCACCTGCAGATAGAATGACATGTCGTGAGAGTGTATGTAGGACAACAGGCCAGAGCCACAACATTGTTGTCCTTCCAAGGTGCATGAATAGATTTAACGTAAATAAAAGAGAACATAGCATTAGTAACACTCCTAAAACCAGCGTGTTTCAGCTGTGCATGCATTGTTCAAGGGTTCTATCAACACATCTCGGCTGAGGGACTGTCCAGCCCAAACATGTTGGTTTTAAACAGCTATAAGTTATTTTGTCGGTGGATGTTTTGTTCTCTGAGATCAGATTCACAAAGGCATTATTAAAGACAGATAGCCATTAAACCAGGCTGATAGCTAGGATACTATAATTAGATAGCTATTTAGATCAGAAACTAGATGTGTAGAAATTTTACTAGCCTCAGCATCAGGCATGTCCAGGTCAAAGTTCAAGTAGTGGTCCAATGATGCGGCAATGCTTGGCCGACACAAGCCCAGGTGGAGGAGGTTGCCATGGTGACAAGTGCCGCACCGGGTCACGTTGTCAATGGCGCAGGCGGAGCAGGAGGCTGGGGAAGTGCCCACCACACAGGGAACGACTCCCTGACAGGACGGCTGGTCCACGGGACAGCTGCAGCTCTGGACCTCCTCAGAGAAGAGGCCCAGGACGCCATGCTCATTGCAGTACAGCAGGGACTGGGCCGTTTCCAACCAAAATCGAACAGGTCTGAAAGGATTAGAAGAGATTACATGTGTTAAAATCAATCAATCAATCAATCAATCAATCAACCCTTCCTTCCTTCCCAACACTCCAGCATGGTTTGTTTGTATAATGACATGATGTATGACATGAGATTTTGGTTCTGCTCAAATCTTGCATGTTTCATTCAATTAATCATGTATCATAGCGCACTAAAACACTTTTGCCTAGTATTGTTTTTTGGCATCGCATGTCACTCAGATGAGCAATTAAAAAACGATCCTGCTTGATATAAAAAAAGTTTAAAATGTATTGTTTACAAAAAGATTTGCCTTGATTTAAACTGCACTTGGTTGGAGATTGTATTGTACGTTTTGTAACTGTAATTATATCAAACAGTACTATTATACAGCAAGTAGTTTGGGAGAGAAAACTATGTCAAAGGTGAAACTGCTGAACCATTCTTGCTTGCTGCTGTCAAAATATTCATAGGTACTTGCTCTACTTTTAATAACTTTTAATGTCACAGTCTTCCTCATTGTTTATGTATTTTCTGTCGACCACATCATTCTTGAACTCATCAAAATACCCTCTAGGATATTAGCATGGTTTGAAAACAAATATTAAATAAAGGATTAAAGGAAAATCTGTTTCATCCAATGTCGTTTCAATTTTCATTTCATGCTGATTCATATATGAAGTATCTTGATCAAATTAGATACATACAGTATTAGGGTTTTTAATAAATTGAGAAGGAGTAAGGTCATTAAAAAACGGTTCTTGCCTGTCACAAAATGTACACGAACGAGATCTTTATTTTACCTGGACCGTGTGGCAGAAAATGTAATCGGTGCAGTGCTTAGGGGCATAATTGAAAACCCCTACGGCTGCAATTCAGAACAGAGACTTTGCTCAAAACAACAGGAATACCATTATGAAATCCATTTAGAAGTTAAATGTAATTAATTCAGGGCCCTACTCTGGAAGAGTGGGGTGGATTGATTGATTCCTTATGTTTCTTAAACCTTTCCCTAAAAGTCAAATGCAATGGAGGACATTTTTTGATGTTGTTTGGACCCATATGACCTTAGGAGCACAACCACCTTTACAAAACAGCTACCATGTCTGGCTTGAGATGCTGGACACACCGAGACACGCCTTTACTGCCGTGTCTCGGTGTGATCGGGGCCTGAGGCTGCATTCACACCGGTGATACCGCCTGCCATTCCGCTATTGCCAACGGCAGAGATTTAAAATCGGCGCTATGCTCCGAGTGGCTTCCCGCGATGGCAAAAGAAAACAAATAGGACGTGTTCTATTTCTTGCCATCTGCCGTTCCTCTTTGGCAAGCGCTGCCGTCCCGCTTCTAGAAGCAGAGCGGGAGGCCTTTTTTTTTAATGGCTTGCTATGGGCCCTTGATGGCATTGTGTGTGAATGCACCGTGAGCCGTGGTCAATACATTTGTCATCATGCTGAATGTTACTGAATGTTATTGTGAAATGACTGTGGATTACTGTGGAGTATGGATTACAACCCTTGCTGTGACAATACTTAGGTGCATCCACTCAATCAACAGGGAAATAGAGTAGTAGGCAAGGCAATTACATCCTGAATCCACCATCTGAATATAATCTCATCTTCTCCACAATAGGGGTGATGCTCCAAATGTCCTTCATTTAGCACCAATCAATACCTCAATATTCGTGACTGCTTTCTATCTGACTCCAGTTCCATTTCGTATTCATGAGGGAATGAGGGGATGACAATATTTTATCTTTTAATTTAACATAATCCCATTTATAGTGAGTGGCTGGTCCCGATTATTGATGCAATGCAGCATCTTATCGTCCTGCTAACAGAAGACTTAACAGAGGGCAGGAGAAAAGCCCTTCATAAGCTCACTGCTTCCTTCATCCTAGGACATGCGTCTGCGCTGACAGCTACTGACAACCATTCCTAACTCGCGTGTTCAATAAACACCGGGCTTCACTGCCAATCTGACATCACTGTACCGGCTCCACAGCGAGGTTCATGTTAGATTAGGTTATACAGCCACCTATGTAGATGACACTGTGCCAATACTAAACTTATTTGTACATGGGAACCTCCGTTAGTAGGACTACAGTATGAGTCCCACTATGCCGCTAGAAATATTGTATACTCTACTTACAAATACATTTTAATCTCCACCTCACATTTACAAAGTTAACAATTATGTAAGATTATACACAGTACAGTATATGTGTCCCAAGTTACTTATAAAACATTGCCTAGATAACCTTTAAATATCTTATTTCACCCACATTTAGCTCTTCGACGAGTCTACAGAAGCCAAAATTGTGGTTATGTGGCTGTGTGGATATATATATTCTCATGGGTCTAAAAGGAAACAACTAATTCTTCTGGTCGGCAAACGCCCAGAAGTAACGCGATTGCTTAGTAAGACAATGGTGAAAACAAAGGTTTTGATTTTTTCTTAATGGTCCAAATCAGTGTCAATTAATGCTTCTTGGCAATGCCTGGGAGCTCATAATAATATAAATATATACTAAATAGCCTAAATCAGCATAATACATAAAAAAAAATAAACAGAGACTTTGCAAAACCCATGTGAATAGCCTACAGTACATGTGAAACAGTTTCACCACTGTTTTAACATTTGGTTGCTAGGCCGCAGCTGTTTGTTGTTACCGAGTTCTCAAGCCACTGTTGGATATATGACGTCACACCGACGAGACGAATATGCATAGAGATATCCACACATCAACCATCTAGAATAGAACCACCATGTGGAGTTCGGACAAAATGCAACATAGACACTTTTCAGATGAGCACCTTACTGCTTTTAAATTTTAAAGGAAGCATTCCTCAGATGGCCGAAGGTTGATGGTTGTAGAGGATTCGGGCTGTAATATTTGATGCTTGTGCTTTAAAAGATATCTTGTGTAACTCGACAGAGCAACAGAAGATCCTTAACGTATACCTTTTTAATTTTTTCATGTACTATTTGCAGCACAAAAAAGTGAAAGTTAAATCCATGCAGCAGTCCGTGACCAGTGTAAAATAATTAAGCTGTAATGGTATTAACATATATTCATTACCCTCCATGCAAGTGGATGTAATTTTCTTCTTGGCTCATCCAGAATATATGTGATAGGCTTGACATTTTCGCTGACCACTGTTCCCTCAAGTACAGTACATATTTCTGGATGTTTTTTTTTATTTTTTATTAATTGCTTTTTATAAGATATGGCTATTTTGTGTTAAGTCATCGACCATACTGTATTGAGCATGATGCTTGCCACCAGGTTTTTTTTTAATGGGTCTAATACACCAGTGGCAAGCATTAAGTTTTACATACATCTAGCATCATGTTTCAGCATCATGTTAGGCGCTGATCACTGTTAAAGTAATAGCGTCGATCCTGCTACACAAAATGATTTGTAACCATTTTTAACAAAATAATGGAAAATAGATATTGGATGGCTTTCAGCTTTAAGGTCCATGAAAGATTTAATGGTAGTTATATATATGTAGGTTAGGGCTTCACACTACTGCTGGCTTCAAATGCCATTTAGAGCTCCACTGGAGATGTCTGGGCATCTCAAAGACCTTGACACCTTTGCAAATAACCTCTCGTAGCCTAGGCATGCTAGCCGACTTAAATGTGCTTTGTGCTAGACACACAAAGCCGTAAATAAGTATTGATTTCTGCAGAATACAGCACAAAGTCCAATTTAGATCTCTGTTGTTGAGGGGGGAGTTCCCCACCCAGAGAAGCCCAACAGCTTAAGAAGCTGAAGCTCCCCCTGGCTATTCCTAGGCCAGAACTTCTCCTCCTAGCTGAGATTTAAGAGAATTGCTTGTGTTGATATGTTGTAGTCATCATGCATTCATACAAATATAAACTGACTTTAAAAGGAAATTCTCAAAATCAATTTTAATGCAACATCATATTGAAACCAAATTATAGCATTCCCTAGATTACTCCAATTCTTGGTAGTATCTACATTATGTATGTAATTTACCATGCTAACAAATTAGATAGTATATCAATGTCAAGGTGACAGTGTTTTTTTTCTCTTTTTTTTTTTAAATGAGGGAAATGAGCTGGGGGCTGAGAGGGTGGATGGGTGGTCAGGACACGGCCCTAGTCTCGACGCGAAGGCAGAGACATGCATAAATTACCATCCACTTTCCTGTGGTAATGTCAGCACAACTTCACACCGAAATTGGCTATGCAGAGATTCTTTCCCCGGGCTAACCTCTGGAAATCACACACAACATTGCCCAAACACTCCAACGTTTGCGTACCCCCCCAGGCCTGTGTAAATAGATGAAGAAGAAAAAAAGACGATAAAGTAAATGGATTTGCGCTGGGAAGGGGGAAAAGAGAAAGCACCGCGTCTGACCGGGCCGCGGTAGCTCGCTATGGCACCAGAGCAAGTGAACTGCTTTGATAATCCGAGTGACACATCGGGGGATAACAGAGAACGAGAGAGCACGAACGAGGCAGTGGGAATGGAGAGAGTGAAAACTCTGAGTGAGAGAGAGAGAGAGAGAGAGAGAGAGAGAGAGAGAGAGAGAGAGTGAGTGATAGACTGATGGCTGGAGTGAAATGAGTGGCAGGGAAATTAAGGCCCTGCATGGGTAAACAAGTTCCTAGCTGTCAGTCTGTGAGAACACTTGATTACCATGTGCCAGAGACCGACATACCCCGTAGAACAAAAGCCCCTTCAACCAGTAACTAGACACTCTATTTCCCTCTAGTTCGCTTTTAGCAATCGGCTTCGTGACATATCTCTCGCTCTCGCTCTCTCTCTCTCTCTCTCTCTCTCTCTCTCAACACGCAGCAACAACACATCCCCCTGTTCGGTATCTTTAACTTTGTTTCTCGTTGCCATCTATCTCCTAACAACCCCCCCATCCCCCACCCTCCCACCCCATCTCGCCTCAACATCTGTCTTAAGGTTGCTCCCTGAGGCATAGCACCCAAATTGCCATGTACAGTAATGACGTCTGAGTGAAGGCTGCGAAGGTATTTTTTGCTTGGTAAACAATGGCAGGTGTAGAAATCAGGTGTAGATTAGAGGCAGTCCCTAGACAACAGCTAAACAAAGCCAACAGGCTGTTGCAGTGTTAAATAGTGGTTTTGAACAATGAGCGTTATTACAGTGTTGGGTGGCGCTAAATTGTGTATTTTTACTGTTCTAACTTCTTTGGCAGACTTGACATTGTGGGCATATTGTTGGTTTATTGATGGTTTCAAGAACTGCGTAGGAGAACATTGAAACCAACCCCTTTATAGCTTCAGATGCTTTACTAAATGCCTAAATCACTAGGCTGATAGCATACAACTGGCTAGTGCTATGGGCCTTTTTGTGGTCCCTGGTGCTACAAATGGAGGTCAGCAATATCAACAAAAAGGCACCAGAGCACACATTAATTATTTTTGGACAAAAATCCAAAACTACAATGTTTTTGATCAATCTAATAGGAGGTTTAATGTGTTCCACACTGCTGTTTGTGTTCTGCTCCTGTGTACAGTAGCTTAGGGAGCATTGCTAATAACGGTTTTATTTATTATATATATAGAGAGGATATCTATATCTATATCTATATAGATATATATAGAGAGGCTGTTTGAGAATCAGTGGCCATGATGAATCAGCAAAATGTCTGCTGTAAATACTTCCATAGCAAAAGCGGTGCCGTTTGTACACTCTGTTTTTCCTGGGAAAGATACACATTAGTTAGCTCACCTTTCGCGGGGCAGACTTAGGCGGGGCAGTTTGGGACAGCGCTTGCTCAGGGTGAAAAGCTTCCTGACGATCTTCTGGGCTTTTCCCAGGACTAGGGCTGTGGTAGACTCCAGCTGAGTGTATCGCTTCTGGAGGGACATATCGGCAGACCAGAACTTCGAGATCATGGACACATTCATGAACCGGTCCGCAGGCAAACGCTTCAGGAAGGCTTTGAACTCATCTGAACACAGTGAGAGAGAGAGAGAGAGAGAGAGAGAGAGAGAGAGAGAGAGAGAGAGAGAGAGAGTTGATTAACTAGAAGAGGAGAAGTAGAAAAGGCAGGGCCTTTGGGAGGAATAGGGAGCATCGCATGGCAGACACAGCTAAATGAATCTTTCGGAGGTAATTAAACTTTCACAATACCTTGGTAGGAGCTGAACACCTATTCACCGTAATGCCATTTATTTATTCCTTGTGGGGTGCACCGATAGTGACTAAGGAGGTGGTTTGATGTGGTATTTGAATACAAACAATTCTGGTCTATTATAATGAACTATCCTTACAAAGTAGACATTTGTGCCTGAATATGCAGTTCTACATTTAGACTGTAATTTGCAAAAGAGACCAGTTATGTGAAGAGAAATGATTTAAATGACATAGTTTAGACATAATTGTTAGTAGTAGTACAGTTTATACATTACTTTGAGGTATTCTGCTACTAGACTGCATGTACAGTATTACTGTAAAATGCTATCACCTCTGGGGATAGCAGGGGTCCCGAGTCTCTGGCACTGTTATTTTGGGGGGTTGAGAGCTGAAAAGTTTGAGAACCGCTGCTGTAGCGGACTGCACAGTAGTAGCACATATATTGAGGCATTCCAATGCATACTTTATTGACAACTCTATACACAGTCAGCCATCAATCCTTTATCTTAGTACACACAGCACAGTATGCTTACATGTATGTCATACTACCGATACATGCCTTGGCCTAAATCAGTTGTGCAAGCCACATTTGAATGTGAAGGACACCGGAACCTCCCATGAACCTGCATATTATGATGATATGGGTATATAATCGTGTCATCTAATAAACAACAGAACTGCTTTCATGAATGGATGGATATTGTCTCAACGACTGACACTAATGATCTGAATATATACTCTCTCAACGTTGGTAGAAAGTACAGCAATGTGTCTGTTGGCTCTTGAGTTAACTTAAGACCCATGTTTTTTGAAACCATTGCATTATAATTACCATAATTATTATACCATCATAATCTTTTTGAATGGGTCTTTGACATGAAAAGCATCACTGCGTCAAATGAGAGTGAAAATGATTCCAGGTTTGCCATAAGCATTAAGGTATAGGATCATCTCAGTTCTATTAGAAAAACAATCGACTAAGATTACTATAGTATTGAGCCCTTGGGGAAACGTGGGCCTATTATTATTTGTATCCCTGAAAGCAAGCTGATTGAGACCATCTCACATTGTACAGACTGACAGAGAGATTCTTATTCCCATGTGCTATTGTTGGAAGGAAGACAGCAATATGCAGCCAAGCAGATCTGAGCTGAGACCTGATGAAACTCAAACCTATTACAGTGTTCAGTGATCCTGATTGACACAACAGTCTTTCTCTCTGGGCGTTTTTCCTTTGTGCTCTTTTGTTCAGTATTTGTTACTACTACCACTCTTGTATTGGCTGTTTCATCAATCGCATATCTTTTATTTTCTCCCCTCAAAGTTTTCTCATTTCTCTTCTTGGCCTCCCCCCTATTACTCCTATTAAATCATAGTTTAAAGGTAGATGTTTTTCCAAATGAGTTGCCAGATATGTTGTCTGAAAAGGCCCTTAACGCTAATTATAAAATCTGTCCAACATTATATATAAATTAACATGGAAACCAACACAGTTCTGGCCACAGAAGTGACATAATTCCTGGCGTGTAATTAATCGTCTGATCCTGTCCTCTTACTCTCAGTCAGATGTCAGATAGCCAAACAAGTTAGGATGTAAAAAGTGCCTCACTGACTGAAACAGGGTGCTCAGCTTAAAGAATGATGACTTTTGAAAAGCCTGCTAATTAAATGTAGAGTCTTGATAGATTGATGATATTTGAACTTGATCAAAACAAAAACACCCTCCCTTTTATGCTCTATAGAAGCCTTATCGCCTCAGTCTAATATTATCTAGTCAATAACTTTGGAGTTATCGTGCTTGACTGCAATTGCGCTTACAGTACACCTCCAATTTCACCATGACACTTGAGTTCATGGGTTCCATCCATGACAAACCCAAATAGCAATACCCTCTTGAATATGGGCTGGGAATTCTGAGATCCTACTAGAACACAGTGTTGTTTGTTTTATTTTCAGCATTTTACTTTTTTCCCCACTTCGGAGAAGTTTTATTTATTTCCTGGCTCACGGATGGGTTGTGAGCTAGCTTCCTGCACATCATGGAACACCGTGTCCGCAGAGCTGTTTTATGTGAAGCTTCAGCAATGGGTGTGTCTCACAATGACCATTAGCCAGTAAGATCAATAGCTGTCTGCAATGCCTTGACATCCCTTGTCTATTTCACTGGCATTTTAAATGCCTTTCTCTCTCTGAATAATGTGTGCACACAGACACAGACACATGCACAAATACAATTTACATGTACAGTTTTAATTTCAGCCACTTCCTCTTTAACAGACTTGTCTCTCTTTCAGCCCACCCCCCCACCCCAACTTCTTTCCCCCATAAAATCTTCAGCTCTTTCGTAAAAAATATATACATATATACATATATATATATATTTTTTTTCTCCAATCTTCTTCTCTCCATTTTGCACGCAGTCTAAGTGATCATTAGTGCTGCCATCACGCTAGAGGAATTTGTCTGTCTGTTTTTCTCCCTTTTTTCTGACATTTATGACTCTATATCCCAAATTTATAGACAATTTAGCTCAGTCAGATCTATCAGATAAAGAGGTCGTGGGCCTTATTTTCAGTAATGGGGTTATTGCGCTGCCCCAACATCTTCCTCTCAAGGCTTAGTTAGTGATTCATGACATTGTGAAGCAGACAAGACAACCAAGTGACTGGTTGGCTGGGGTCTGCTCATTTACCTCCCTATAAGGTCATGAAATATTAAAGGCTGAGTGTTTATTAAGAGGTGCCATGTGTAGTAGCTTATTGGTGGGTGAAAGGCTCCTTATCTAATTCAATTCCATTTTAAAAAGGTTTATGGTTCAAGGTTTATTTTTTATTTAACTTAAAAATAAAAGAAAATTACTATTCTAAAACAAATTCATTTAATTAAAACCAAAATGTGTGTGTGTGTGTGTATGTGTGCGCGCGCGCGCGGAGGAGATACTACTTATTATTTTAAATTATACTGTATACACAAATTAGATTTGTGTTAAAATACACAGCGCTGGCTACTGTTATGCTATTGACTTGTTGTTGTGCAGTCATTTGAAATGAAAATATTTTGGCACAAAACCCCCCTTCATAACACCAAGGGTGTCGCTGTCAGATATAACTGACATGTTTACGGGCATGAAACCTGTCACATTTCACATGCTGCTTAGGTCTCGGGAAGAAATTATTTTTCTGGTAATGCATGCTGTTTACTTTCTCTCTGCCAGTTATGTCTGATCAAGCATTATCTCACTAAATGATTTCAGCATTATTCTATGCTGTTCTCTCACACGTTAAATTAAGTCGGAAACATCACAAGATGTCAATTTGATATCTTCTTAAAGTGACGGTGGACCTTTATTCTGCACCAGTGCAGGATAGTTTCCAACTAGGATAGATGGAGTTGAAAACGAAGGGGAGCAGAGCTACTGTGTCATCCTAAGTAAAGGTCTTCAATAAATACATTATTTGAACTTTTGAAATGAAAATAAACTTGCTTATATACTACTGTAGAAGAGAATATCATATTATTATACATATAAGATAATACCATTGCAGCAAAGGCCTAATGTACATAATTAAAGTTTTTTTTTTTTTAAATTTTCTGGGACATCTGTATTAAATAGGCAATCACCAATATTATTCTCACATTGAAGTTCAAATAGCTGTCAGTGATAATTTCACAATTTCACAATTTCACAATCATGAAATACAGTACTAGGTGAATATATTGTTTTGTTTTTAACATTTGAATCTGGAAAGCTCCATTTATTAGTAAAACTAATAAAAGCATGAGCTCATAGAAAGTCACATCACTACTAAAAAAGACATTTCTGCATGCATAAAATAGAACAGAAGTGATTTCTCTAAACATTTATTAAGGCCTTTCTATAATATTATCTCTAAATGGTATAAAATACACGCCTTAATATCTTCATTCATTGGCCAAAGACTATAGACATATATAGAAAGTTGTACATTTAATTTGCCAGACCGAGGTAAGGTGAGGTGTCTCTTTATTTTGCTGAGGAATAGTTCAGCAAGGCTAAAGAATTGAATTCTGTTCTGAAACTCCCAAGAGACACAATCCTCCCGACCAGCTACTAGACACAAGCTCAATAAAATGATGTGGAAAGAAATAAACACACACACACATTTTAAACGAGCTCACAGATGCATGGTGGATTCACACAAAACTTCGCATCGTTTGGTATTTGGTATCATTTCTTTATAGCGCATATTCTAAGCGAGAAATGGGAAACCATTTTGCTGTCAAAAGTGTTGCCGGCCAAGAAACTAATATGCACCATGTTTGCACAACATATTGAAGAAGCAACAGCATCAGATGCTGTGCTTATTAGACTCTTGTGGGTGATTGTGACATAAAAAAAGACAAATCTGATGCCGCTGATACCTTCAGCCTCCACAGCATCATAAAGAAGATCAATCTCGACTAGAGCGCCATATTACCACCTTCCTCGTCCAAGGTTGGTCTGGACACATAAAAGCCAACCCCCACACTCTGTCTTAATCTACACAGCTTCCAGATCCAGAGAAGTATATGGTGGAGAGATGTGAAACGCACAGAGGCGCTGTGCACACCATCTTTTATACATGCGTTGGGTGGAGTTGGAGGGCAAGGGGACAAGGGATTACAGCTGCACTTTGGATGTCGGCTTTACGCGGAGCACTTAAGCCTTGGTAAACATACTTGTACACGCAGCACAAATTCTCTAAACAGATTTTAGCCTGCTTGCACAAACACATTTACATTGTGTAACCGAGCACTCCGTCAAACGTGTAGTATTGCATGTGCATATTAAGAGGCGCATGCATTTTAGACCTTTTGAAATGTCAGCTGGTTTATCTCCCACATTTTGCACATAAAAGCTCTTAGCACCTTTAGCTACAATAGAACACAACAGCCGGTGAATAGGTGCATATTTGTTAAATATCGGCAGTGATTATCACGCATGCTTATCCCACATGCTCATAATGTCCATGAACATGTTAGTGTGCCTGAAAAAATATTATTAGCAGGCATTTGCAGGTTTAAAGTAATCGTAATGTCCTTTTGATTTATGCCATGAATTTAGACGGGATCAACAGACTACGAACATGATAATCATAATAAAGATGAGTTGGTCTAGTCTAGGTTTTTTGATCGCTAGATTGTGAGAGGTACACAAACAAATGGGAGGAGATGCGTAAGGAGAGAGTGATTACTTATTCTGTTGAATGTATCAAAACTGCGATGGAAATCACAAGTCGGTTTTGTGGGAAAAATTCTCCAAAGCTGATGTTTTCCAGTTAGTATGTTTATTTGAACAGGGGGTGCAACGGCGGGGTTCCATCTGAGCAAGACACAGGCCAAGGGGAGACGTGCTCAGAGGATTTGATTGATTGTGCGCTGTTAAAATACATTTTTCTTTTTTTACGCCTGTTACTATGCCTAGGTTGTACGATACATATTGAGTATGTAGGCTATTTATAAATAGGTCTACTTCATGATCACTAAACTTTTGTTTTATTTTTCTGAGAGTCAGCTGTTCCATTGCTTTTGGGCGACCACAACTTAATCAAGTCAGGAACAGGCTACTCGCCATGTTGTCGTGTCTACGCCAAGTTCAGAGGGTGGTGCCTTGCGCTGATTATGCGATCAGCCGCAAGCTTAGCACATCCAACGTAAAATGCGATAACACAGCGTGCGCTATATGCTATATTACACTGCACTCGCTAACATGAGGCCCAGAGTCTGTAAGGTAGCTCCTTCAGTTTCTTCATAGAAATTCATAATAGATTTCAGTGAACAGAAAGAGCATCAATTTCTTTATCTTGGTCAGATATATTACTACTTCCACTTGAATGGAACTGCTTCCACACATTTTTCGAACCTCTGTTTATCTATCGAGGGTTGCGGGGCACATGGTGCTGTAGCAATCGGTCGCACTGTTAACAACATTTAGGAACTGCCCATGTGATCACAGTCTTCTAATGGGCTGGTAATGAAGATGGCATTTTTAGCACATGTATTATGCTGAAAAAATGGCACATTAATAATAATAATAATAATAATAATACATTTAATTTCAGGATGCCAAGACGTTTCACGGTTGTTGACAGTGGGATGGGAACATCGGCAATGTTAAGGCTGGAGTTGCCAATGAGCAGAACCTCTGTCTTGCTGTGGTTGAGTTTGGGGTCGTTTAGAGTCGTGAAAGCAGTTGGTGAGGAAGATGGGGGGTGGGGGGGTGATGAGGTGGGTTTGGTTGAGATGTAGAGATGGGTGTCATCTGCATAGCAGTGAAAGTTAAATGTTGTGGTGTCGGATGATTGTGCCCAAGGGTAGGAGGTATAGTAAATAGCAGAGGACCCTTGGAGGAGCCTTGGGGGACACCCAGTGGGACTGCCACACATCTTGACTTGTGAGATTTTAGTTGGCGGCCAGTGAGATAGGAGGCGCAACTCCTGCAATACAAATATCAGCCAGATGTTCCAGGAGGAGTGGATGGGAGATGTGTCGAAAGCTGCAGTCAGGTCAAGAGGGATAAGGATGAACAGTCAGCTGCATGGAGTAGGTGATTGGTGATTTTTATTACAGCTGATTTCAGTAATGGAGTTTATAGTGGCTGTAATGAAATCAGAGAGGCAGGAGGTGTAGGTTGAGTCTAAAAATGTGTTCATCCAGGACATGTCCTCAGCAGGGGTGGAGGGTGGTTGTGAATGTAGGTGAATCTTTTGAATTTTTTCATTGAAGAAGTCCAGAAATGAATTAAACAATTCAGGCGTGGGGTTGGTGTGGGAGTTATTGGGAGGTTGGAGTAAATATGTTAAAAAATGACTTTGGGTTTTTTATCAGACTTGATGATGTCAGAGTAGTAGTAGTAGGTATATAATCAAAGGACCATTCAGTAAAAGGTATTACATTGTAAGTATTGGGAAATCACTGTAGAGAAAACAGTGCCGTTGATGTGTGTACTGACAACATGGTAAAGAAAGAGTGTATTGTGAGTCACACTGAATGAAGTGAAATACTAAATTAAACACGCAGACCTCTGTGACAGGAGACATGAATAAAATAGCTCATTCAGTACCTACAAAACGATTTGATTCTCCATTTCAACTTTGTACTGTATTTTTCTTTGGTCTAAAACAGGGACTTTCAATGTATGCTGGAAATCTCAAATGGATTTTATGTTCCATTCCACTGTATACTGCAATAACCTGCAGAGGACTATTCTGACATGCATGTGTTCTTTCTTTGTGCAGTACTTGTACACTGTACACTTGTCTGTAGCTCGTCAATGCAAATTTGGCACTTAATTATGAGTTAATTAACCTTTTGACTCCATCAATTGCTTTCTACTTCCAGTGTTACCACAAGCCTCTAAAATGCCTCAATAATGTGTTGTCATGGCCTCTTTAATGTTGCAAAGATGAGCTCCAATAAGAGGTCACCCTCTTTGTATATTTCAGTAATTTCCTCTTTTCTTTTTTCAGTCTGGTTGGTGAACATTATGGCTCAAATATTTCCAATTAACGCAACCAAGCTGTCAAGACTGAAAGATTATACAGATACAGATGTAAGACTATACATTTATTTCTTAAATACAGGCTAATATTTACCTTGTGTTTTCAAAAAATTGAGAAATGCATTAGTCATTCTTTACATAACTGATAGGATTCTACAAATTATATAAAAGCTATTGAGTTGTATTTGTTTATATCTGTACTGTATTTCTGTATATTCTGTATTTCATATGATTTTTTTCTGTCAATGGGTTGGGCTTATTGAACATGACATAAATTCAAATGTATTTGTGTCTGTGTGTATATTTCTCCATTGCATCTGCACTGTCAAGGCAGACACTGTGACAGAGCTGTACTGTAAGTCATTCATTAACATGTACATTTTATACATTAGGGTGATGCCATTTTGGTGTCTGACGGCTGTGCCTAATAAGGGGACATTAACCTTGAGTGTTCCCAAGGTCAGTGATACTAAAAGAAACCCAGATGGGCCAGTGTGTGCATTTGTCTCCAACCAGATGGGGTTTAACGGCACCCCCGCTCAAGCTGCAAATGATCTCAAGTTATGGTGCTGCTCTGTTTATTTTTTTTTTAAGCCCTGCGCATTATCATTGAAATCCCCTTACGTACTGAATTTATGAATGAAAATGTTAGATTTGTGTTGCAGCAATACACAGGACTTGCCCTGCTGACAGTACAATAAAGCTATTTTCAATCACAATATATCCAGTTTATATTTCAAACAGAATGCTATGTTTCTGTAAAAGGTGTTCCAGATGTTGACATTGGTCATGTCAAGCTCTGTACAATATCTACTATATCCAATAAACTGAGCATATTTCCATAATATTAGACGTCACACCCGTTTGATGGTTTTGTGAACTAACCGTAACTAATACACAAGGAAGTTGAAAATGATCCATTGCTACATTGTTCAACATTGCCTACTGCATGCTATTGTTTAAAGTACAAATTACACAATGCATTTAGATACCCGTTGAGCCCATTGCACACTGCACTTGGAGCTGAAGCAGAGCTGAAGCGCTAGCTGTGTTTTACACACTGCCCGAAGATTCTCTCCGCTCCGCCCACCAGAACTCTCAAGTTGGCCATGATACTCATTGCACTGCATTGACCGATGTTCGGACAGTAAACGTATAATCACAGATATATTAACATGTTATGAAAACAACTCAGGCGAGCAACCAAGTTAGAGGACGTTTATCATATGTCTGATCGAGGAAATGGTGGGCATGGGGGTGGGGCTAAGAAACAAGCAAGCAAATGCTTTTTAGTGTTTTACCTGCTTCTACAATGTATTTTCATTACACTCTATATAAAAGTGCTTCAAAAACGCGAGGCTAAGCGGAATAAATAGACTCTTGGCGGGAAAAAAGTTCCGGCTCACCTGAACAAGCGCCGTTTGACTCGCTTGCAGTGTGCAAAAACTCATTGATTAACATTGGAGCGGATACAAAGCGGAACCGCTCTGCA
>JAOEGT010055239.1:0-18718 GCA_025447795.1 Speoplatyrhinus poulsoni | reverse complement strand
TGTGTGTGCATGCGTTGTGTGTGCGTGCGCGTGTGTGTGTGTGTGTGTGCGCGTGCGTGCGTGCGTTGTGTATCCGTACCCTCCCCATCTCCCTCAGCTTGGTGAGCATGACCACGATGGTGGAGTTGTGCTCCCACAACATCCTCCAGAAGTCCTCTGTTGTTTCGGCCAGCGGGCCCTGGGTAGCGATGTAGCCTCTCTGCTGCCTGACAGACACAGAGGCAAACACCCAGGGGTCAGGCTGCTTGCTTATCACAACACATACAACTGTCTGAGCCGCTGCTGCAACATGAAGGCATACTGCACTATGTGAATATGCTATTACGCATTCTGAAAAGCAGACAATCTTAAGGACATACAGTATATACCACCATGAAAGATAAAAAGACATTAAGGCCTTATTTTATGAATGGTTTCTAATTCCTTAGTTTAACTTATATTAACAATTTTATTCATTTCATGTTTTTCATCTCTAGTTCTGTTTTTCATTTTCCTGTGCCTGATTTAAAACTTTTACTATTTTATTGTATATTTTCAAACATTTTGAAATGCATATGTTTTTCATTTCTGTACTTTCTTGTGGGAAGCACGACATGTACGCAGTGCATATAGTCCCTCTCTGTATAGCATTTTGAGCTGCAATTGTTGTATGAAAAGTGCTATAGAAATAATTAATTAATAATAAATTAATAATTAATAATTATTATCTTGCAGCTTTACCTTTATCTGCTATGACATTGCAGTATGGCTGTGTCTATATATTGACTATTCACTTTGCCTTGTACATATAGCTTATCTATCTGGCTGGTAATTACTAGAGTTACATTTCACGATCTACTGGATGTTAGTTGAAGAACCTAGTTGTGTTCATTCACATTCTTGGGGATACACTCTAGCCCAAGGAATTTTATACGCAAATCTCACACAGAAAAATGCATTAAAATGCATAGGAAAATGTGCAATGACACACACTACCACTTTACTATAGCTATCCAAGGATGGTAGTACTGTAGCTGCTTTATATTTGACCACTTTACAGTAACAAATTTAGCCACGGATGGTAGCTGCTTTATATTTGTACCACTTTAACTTACTGTAGTTAGCGGCTGTGTTATATTTGTGGTTTTTGTTTGGTATTTTTTGCACGTTATCACTCTTATCTCTGCACTGTTTCTGTCAACACTCTGTTATTGCATTTCCCTCTGGAGGAATTAGATGTTAAAGTGCTATCTTTGTTTCTCCTTGCTAATGCCCTTTCTAGACTACTCCCTCTGTTTCTCCCGACTTCAGCCATAACGTAGGTCAAACGTCAGGTGACTTCGGAGGACCTGTCAAAACGGACGGCTCCATCTCAATGTAGAATCACTGAATGATCACGGACGCCTCGCTGTGCTTCCCTCCGGTGGCACAGAAGTGAGCGTGGTGCTAATGGCTGCTACAGTAACTCCAGAATGGAGAGGATGTGACAGGTGAAAGCTCTGTGGTGAAAACCTATATTGTTCTGTTTACTCGTCAAGCAATCAGAAAGGAGACAATGCGGTCGGGTCGCATTAGCGCTCCACACGCGCACCTGTATCCGTCTATGTAGCTGGCGTTGACGTAATCAGACCCATCCAGGCCTCTGATTGGCTGCAGGCAGACGCGGGTGGTTTCGTAGGGCATGATGTTCACCAGGCGGTTCTTGAACTTGTTGCAGGGCAGGTTGGCCGTAACAAACCGGGACGTGTGGGCTTTAGTGTTTGCCAGCCTCTGCACAGACAAATACAGAGCGTACTGTACAGGTACTGTTGCTATAGTTTCAAACTGTTTTGTTCAGAATATAGGCTCATTTAGTTTGATTTTGCCCTGTTAGCTACTATCCTTCTGCAGTTGGAAATGCTTACTCAGTATGTGACTAGCTAGCAGGTTTGGGTATTTGTTACGGATGTTTTTAAAGGGCTTCAGGTTGAAGGCTGTGTGACTCTATTGTTGTCGTTTGTGATGTCACAAATCACATAAAACAGTCATAAAGCAGAGGCGTGTCCACTACCAAGCAGAAGTCAATGGTCCTGGACACACCCAGCCACTCCAAAGCAGAGGTGTGATTGGCTCCTAGCTCTGAGGTGAACATAGTGGGTTGTGATTGGCTCCTAGCATTGAGGTGTACATACAGGGCTGTGATTGGCTCCTACAGTTACTGAGGTGTATACAGGGCTGTGATTGGCTCCTACTGTACCTTGAACTCCAGCTCCATGCCTGTGACGTGCTCCCCACTCTCCACCTGGGACAGCTTCTGCATGTAGGAGTACAGGCTGCGCGCCGCCACCTCCGTGTTGCCGCAGGCGACCGCCTCCAGCAGCGCCTCGTGGATGAAGCTGTACTGGTCCTCCGTCTGCACCATGTAGTTCCTCTGGGCGCGCATCAGGGTCACATGCCCGTAGATGTCCACCGTGCGCTCGTGCCGGATGCGCTCCAGCATGGCGTCGATGACGATGAAGCAGCCGGTGCGGCCCACGCCGGCACTGAGGGAACAGATGCGGTGTAGTCAGCTATTGCAAGCTAATCGCAAGCTAATTGCTAGCTAATTGCAAGCTAATACACTGTGTCAAATTCACCAAATGTCTCCTTGCATTCCGCTAGCTTACCGTTCTCTGTGCGTGCTGAAAAAATAATCAGGGAAAATAATAAATAGGAACTCAAACAAAGTGGCAAACACGGTCTCTGCTCACAGCAATGCGGCTTTTCGATGTGTGGGGCGGAGCTTCTGAGGGAGGTTGTTTGTATTTGAGCTTGAAGTTAGCAAGCGTTTTCGAGAATGACAAACCTTGCCTTTAACAAACACATATTGTGTTATGTAAATTAATTACAATATGTATTTTCATGCTGAGGAAATAAAAACGAAACTATGTGAAACTAGTGTATGCAACGAAAGCAAACAAAACAATGGGCCCGATGTATGTTTAAATTACGTTTCCTTTCTTACTATCGACTTACAGTACAGTGGTAGCCTAATGAAAGTTGTGCTGATAAATAATAGTCCCTGTTTCAGGACTGTGTGTGTGTGTGTGTGTGTACCTGCAATGAGCAATAATGGGACCAGCGTCTGGGGGGTTGCAGGCTTTCACCCTGCGCAGGAAGTTGAGGAAGGGAGTGGGGTATTCTGGTACACCGTGATCTGGCCAGGCTGTGAACTGGAACTGACGCACCTCTCTCCGTTCACTGCTGCCACTCTGAGACACACAACATTTACAATGTCACTCCTGGAAGTAGCCGTAGCCATACGTGTATGGGCCTCCCCTCTACCTTGTATTTAAGCCTGGCAGCATTCCACTTATCTAGTGTATGATGTGTCCCCTAATAAAGTGCTTTCCCCTTTCTCCACACTAGAGGCACCCGTGCACTCAATTCCATCAATATGCAAATGAAAATGAAAAAATACAAGCAGTACTAATAGCTGAACAGGCTGGATTAATCAATACAAGTTAAATTGGAAATCCCAGGGACATTCAATTGCTTTTACAGCAGTTTGTATGAATGTAGCATTCCCAGCTAAAACTGTATAAACTGTGTTTAGATAAAAGTTAACAATAAAATGTTGTTTTGGATCCATCAATAAAATATTCACAATTGTAGCAAAATAATGAGTAATGTTTTGATTTAACAGAAATGATAAAGCAAGGTTGGAATCGTGGAATTTGGTGTACTAGCTATTTATTTTTTTATAGCATATCTAATGATATAAAGGACAAAACATAAAGCAGTGTGACAGTTTGACATGTCTTAGCCTAGATTCTGAGTGTGAAAGTAGGTCGGGAAGGAAGGCTATTTTGACAGTCCTAGATTTGCTTTTGCTTTGTTGTTTAAGAAACTATTTTGCTACAAGCAGTGAATAAGGCTAAGTACCAGCCATGTTAGCTAACCTTGTTAATGTGCTCCATTAATCAATGACATGAACTTTACCACTATGTATATCTGCTTCCGATTAAGATTCAGATATGTTACTCTTGTTTCAAGTGGTTTCATATTGTTTACATGTTGGAAGTTTGTGAACAACCATACGTAATGAACAACTAAAGTGTACACATGACAAGCAGTGAGATTAGATCAGATATTGACACAGGGATAGAGACAGGCGGGCAGAGAACAATGCTAACAACAATCTACCTTATGCAGGGAGAATGTCCGGACACAGAAGGTTGCCAGTTCCATTGTGTCCAGCAGGGTGAGTTGGATCAAACCATAGGTCTCTGTTCCTCGACTAGGCCAGTATTGGTCACATTTAATCTACACAGATGACAGCACAGAATGATTACAGTGTTATCTTTCGTTTTTTACGTTGCACTGGATGTACTGTACAGCATTTCACAAATGTATGTGAGTTTTCAAACCCACATACATTTAAAATAACATATAAAAAAAGACAATTTTACTATCAATGGCAAGACAATAGAACCTTTTGGCTATGTATATAAAGTATTTTTTTAATGCTGTTTTAGTTAAACGGCCATAGGCCTCACAGGGCATATGCTCAAGGTTATTGGGGATCAAACCTACGACATTCCATGGCGGAAGTCAACCGCCCTAACCACTGGGCACAGTATATTCTAGTGCCCTACAGTGCCCTGGATGATCTGCACAGCCCTGGCTACAGGAAGCCAGAGCCCTGGATCGGGGCGGTGGGGGTGGCAGAAGAGGTCTCTCACCCGCGACTTCTCCTCCAGGCGGGTCATCATGACCACGGACGCTGCACGCTGCTCCCACACCATCCTCCAGAAGTCCCCAAACGTCTCGGCCAGCGGCCCCTGCGTGGCGATGTAGGCGTTCTGCTTGCGGTAGCCATCCACGTGGTTGGCGTTGATGTAGTCACTGCCCAGCCCACCTGGAGTGCAGCGCCAACCACACAGCACGACGCCATTTGAGTGAGTGAAGGAATGTGGCATGCATAACTGTTGGTCTTCCTCCAGCCACTACAGATGACTGCTGGAGGACAACCAGCAGAGCAAACAAGCAAACAGTGCTTTGTCCGTCTAAATCCACAAGCTCCAGATCAAACCCATTCTCTCTCTGCTCATTCAGGAGGAGTTCCTGGCTGCTCATTTATCATGCAACCCACCCTTCCCAAACACTCGGCAGAGAAACGCGCTTCAGAAAGCAAATATTCTCCCCTGTACGTGTTTTAATATACCCGTTGTTCCCCACTTTCTCATAGCCTACCATCTAAGGGCGCCAAGATGACTCGGGTGTGGTCATATGCTATGACGTTAGCGTAGCGGTTCTTTGGCTTGTTCACTTCCAGGTTGGAGTGCTCCCAGGTGAACTGCTGACCGGGGTCAATCGACTGAGAAGAGAAAGGACACGCACACACACACACACACACACACACACACACACACGTGAGCGCGCATGGTCAAGCTTACTGTGTGGACACTAACAAATTGAAATCGATTTAATGGTGGGCTTGGCGTAGCCGAACAACCCTGGGACGCTAATAATTCAGCCAGCTCCACCAGGGGCCTTTATCGCTCACCTCGTACTCCTGAGACAGTCTCAGGTTGTCGTTAGCCTTTAGCGTCTCAGTGTGCTCTGCAAGCTCGTTTATGGGGATTGGAGGGTGACTCATCATTCCTGTGTGACAAACCAAACACAATGGCAAAGAGCAGGGGTCAGAGGGCAAACGTCAGTGGAGTGTCGTGGCGTGTCAACGGACGGCATCAAGTCGATGCAAAGATAAGATGTGCGCAAAGAGAGAGAGAGTGCATCACATATAATTAAGGAATACGCTGAGGCAGAAAATCAATTTTGATCCATGTGTGAAGGCAAAGACAGGGGAGTTGGTTTGTTTGTAAATTGTTTTTCTTTGATAAATTGCTTTCTTCGTGATCAGAGGAGCAATGACTCAGAGAAAACAAACACAAACAGAAGACTAATTAGTAGGGTTGAGCACGTACGCACACACATTCCTCCTACAAACGCTTCTTTGCATGGATGTACAACCTGAGAGTTAAATCAAATAGTTTACTACTTAGAATGCATTTAGCTTAGGCACTAAATCAAAAAGAATCACGCAGAGCCAACAACTCAATACCAACACATTTTGTGACAAAACTCCTAATGGATTCTTCATAGATCTGGATTGTAATATATGTCGCAAAATTGCACCATTGCGTGTTTCATTTTCTAAGCTCTGCTACTTCAGAGCATTAAACAATGGCGAGAGCTACTTAAAAACAGACGACTGCCGATCGTCAAGGCCAATGCTACATCAGCAGGAACACGGGGCGATTGTACCGCATCTCAGAAGGCGTATGCAGTGAGAACAAGTGTGATACACACGTTTTAAGGCATCTGCGGCTTGAGAGAAAAACTGTAATGAGATGTGAACAGGAGTGAGAGCATAATTTTTTAAATAATTAAAATATATTGAGTTTATGCAAGCTCCCTGATAAGGAGATAAGGAGATCAATAATCTTGATCGCAAATTATCACAGATATTGCCACATTTTTGGCGAGGGCGATCCTTGTAAAACCTCCTACAGTATAACATGCATGAAGTGAGGTCATGTTTGACTCATGAGGATTAACATGTTCCTCTCTGGACCTTATGCCGCTGGGGCTCGTTCACTGAATGGCAGAAGCAAACAGGATGTGTGAGTGAACTAATGCAGTAACTGGAACGTCTGTGCTGTTAGATCCCACAGACTGGACGGGCGGGAGGCCTGTTGACATAGCTGGCGAAGCCAATTACCATACACTTATGACACAATATAATTAACGCACATATTGAATAATTTAGCACAATCCGTATATGATATTATATCATATGTGATATTAGATTATATAATTCTCTTTAAGAATGATAGCGATTATTTATGCCATGCCTCACAGGTGGAGTGTAGGCGGGTGGAGATGCTCACAGACAGGCTCACCGTTCTGAATCAGACATCATGACTAACAGCTGACTATACTACCTGGGCGGTGGCCATTTTGATCTGTGAAAACACTGCTAGATCCAAGAGCGTATATACTGGCTCATCGGGATGTTTTGTAGCTTTATATGCTTTATTTGTGAAGGTCCCGGGTTGTACAAATTAAAATGTTTCCAGTTGTGTGGTCAGTTGTCATGTCTGAAGGGACCTGAAAGGCCCGGACTTATTTTGAAATCTGTCTAGCAAGTAATTTGTCACATAATTTCTGCATGTAACCAATTGTCTCTATCCTCATCTGTCCTGCCAATCATATACTTAATAAAGACAGGACATGTTCTGATTGCTCATCTCAAGAAAACGTCTGTCCAAAATGACATTTGGTTAATGCCCGACCGTTAACCGCTTTTCATCGAATCAAGTCAAAGGATAAAATAAGCACTTTCTCTATCGACGCTGATGTGCAAATGTGATTACTAGAAGAAGGCACACACTGTGCTGAGAACCAAATACAGAAAGGTGTACATAAACACATCAAGTCTATAATATATTCGTGTTGCGTTGGTTTGCGTGTTACCTGGGGTCTGGAAGTTGATGCGTCTCATCTCCACAGGGTCGGTGGGATGGTGGGCCATCATCTCAGCATTACTCAAAAGACTCTTTGTTCCGGGCTCAGAGTCCTTGCGCTTGCTTCTCAGGGACCAGTAAGTCAAATGATCCATTAACACATAGAGGATTGAAATTAAACAAAATCAAACTTAGTATAGACAGTAGTTTTCAAAGCAATGACAGCCCAAAAGTGATTCACAGTATGTGACTAGGATCGCAAACTATGAACAACTTGTTATGTAAAACATAACACATAACAAGTATACACTATAAAAATCAGTGCGGAATGTACAGTATGATTAAAAAGAACATTTTATATTTTACAGTGATTATGTATTGTGCAATGACAATTTGACACTTTGTTTGTGTCCGGGATACAGTGCATTAGTTAGCCGCTGTGTGTTTGGGGTTTGTGTCTGTGAAACATCTATTTGTGTAAGGTTACACCAAAAGCACATAAAAAGTGACATTGGCTTAATCTCACCTGTCAGGTTTGCTGTTTCCGGTGAAACAAAAGCAAGCAAGAGAGAAAGGGAAGGAAGCGGACACAATGTTGGAAAGAAAAATCAATATAATGCATTAGTATTCGAAAGCATGACGAGTTGCAGCACATATCTCTGGCCTGTGGTTGACAGTTTGAAGGCTGTCTGAAGAGAAAAGAAACTTCTAAATTGGGAGTAAATCAGTACGTTTCCACCCAAACGTTCTATGACATAAAAATAAGACAATCCTAACAAGCAGAATTACTGCCAATCTCTCTCTCTCTCTCTCACTCTCTCATGTGCTCATATATACGGTATATTGCATATTAATATAGGACAGTGCTAGTGGACTCGATTAAGGTTGCACGATATTGACCAAATGTGATATTGTAATATTGACCATGAAAGATAGATAGATATATTTAATTATATTTAATTTATATTTAATATTTTTAAACATAAGTAAAAACACAAATGTTATGGGAAAAGGCATCAAAATAGATTCATAGCATATTTCGTTTTCAACTAACAGCGCTGGACTGCAGCAATACATCAATAATTCCAAGCTACCAATGAGGCATTCATTTTGCCCACTAATGTTTCCTCTCAATCTCCATTGTGTCATTGTCTTCCTCAGCCAGACATCTTATTTTTCTGTCTAAATCAAACACAACTAAGCCACACAGCCAACGGATGCAAGCTCTCCACAAAATAAACAGAATCGCATACATTCTGGAACATTCTGGACATATTGCGCAACGTGATAATGCGATAATAACGATATTAAGTCAATATATTGCGTAGCCCCAGCGCACGACGCATACATCTAGGGTACGTATGGTATTTACAATATGGGGTATATTTATGACGTTGACCCGTGTTACTCACTTCTTATATAGGAGGATAGCGATGACGATGCAGATGATGAAGACCACAGCCAGGACTGGCCCCACCACCCAGATAAGACCATCGCCTGCGTCCAGCGGTTGAGGGTCTGAGTCTGGGGCAATGACGGGGTCTGTGTAGGGGCTGGCCACATACATCTTCTGTAACCAACACATAGGCACACATTGCTCAGAGCACAGAGCAGGAGGACCATCTACCAGTAGAGTGAGAGGGTGTCATCGCTGCTTGCTAGTGAGCGCCAGTGCGGAATGAGGTCGTTTACCCAGCGGTGTTCTAACATGTTTCTCCTATCACAAACAAGGACAACTCACTTTCTATTATGAGTGGTGGGTGAAAATACATGGATGCTTTTGAAAAATTGAACTGAGAGCAATAGTCTGGCTGAAGGGTGGGGGGAGCAAACGGATGCGACATTGGGGGTTTTGGGGGCGGGAGGAAAATGGTCGTCGTACCCCGGTCGTGGCGTTGAGCTCAGCCAGGATGAAGAAGACATACTCCTGGCCGGGCTCCAGAGCGCGGTTCTCAAATCCCCCGTACTCCAGCTGGTCGCCCAGGGTGAAGAAGGCGGGCAGGTTGGCGGGCGTGAAGCGCGCGGTGATGTAAGCCCTACGCAGGTCTACCTGTTTCTGCTGCCGCGAATCCCTTTGCCGCTGACTGATGTCTTTCAGCAGCTGAGGGTAGGTAGGCAGGAGGAACAACACAGAGAGACAGGGATGTTTTGCTACCCATCAACCATGGTTAAACACTGATATTTAGAAAGATAAAGGGTTAAGTGTTGCCAGAGGTGTCCAGCGGAGGCAGTGTTGCTGTTTAAAGGTCATGTGTCCTGCTTCCAGGCAGAGACTACAGTGCTTTGCTAGCTTTGTGTCGTAACTGTCACCTCCTCTAGGTCCATTTCATCTGGGCTTTTAAGGTTTTTGGTGACACCTCTGACTCGTCTTAGTGGCACCACCACTACGTAGATGTTCCTGTGTGAAGACAGGAAGACAACATTTATGTAAGAAATATTTTTTCTTATGGGCTTCAATTTCCAACACTAAATTGACAGCCTTAACCCTGGAAGACCCATTTTAGTCCAAAGAAAATATCACTTAGCGCTCCAAAAAACACATTAGCACATTTTTATTTTTATTTTTAAGACTATTTACATAGCCAATAGGTTATATTGTCTTGCCATTGATAGTAAAATAAACATTTGTAAATGTGTATATTGGAGAGCAAAGTGACGTTGTTTATTTATCTCCTCGGGCCTTACAGGGTTAAAGGAGTCCGTACAATCGTACCGTATCACCCTCTTTCTAGTCTCAATAAGGTCTCCAACCTTAATAGGACAGACCTACTCTCTCTCGCTCTACAGATGAACGAGAGGTGCTCAGTATACATTAATTACACTTTGGACATTTATTACAGGCTTTTATCTAAAGCATCTTACAGTGAGTATAATTACAGGTATTACACAGGAGCTATGGTTAAGCTTCTCTCTCATGGACGCTTTCCAGGACCATTTGGCTGGGAGTCAAACAACGGGACTGCTTCCTATCAGCAAAGCACATTCTTCAGCTTTTTTCCACTTAAATTGTGCACATAAAACAGCTTATGACATGAGTCAGCAACCTCTAACATCCTTACCATTATGTCATTATATCATCAATATATGGAAACATTTACAAATGCATTAAAAGGAAAGGTTTCTAGTTATTAACGGTCATTATCAAAAAGTATATACTGAACAGAAACATTATAAAATGATTCTATCTAGTAAGTAACTAGAAATGAATAATATACGAGTTAACAGAATGGACTGTAAATAAAACCATGCCTGCCAATTGGTGTTCACTTTATCAAGTGTTATTGCTGTTTAAACAGCCATATTAATGTAGGTATTATTTGTTAATAACTAGACAATAATTTCAGTAATTTCAAAATGGGGACTGAATAATCAGTAATATCCAGTAATGACTGTGCACATAATTGACAGCCTGTATATGTTTTGGTCCAACAGCCTAGTGACATATATTCCCCACAACACGTGTCAGCATAAAACCTCTGCTCATTGACTCACTTGATAGGTGAGCGGGTCTCCAGCGAGGGCAGGATAATGGTGACGGTTGTTTCCGTGTCACGGCTGTGGTCAATTTCGGGGCGGCGGATGGTGATTGGTGGAGAGGTCTTGGCGTGGATACGGTGGCGAAGGCCTCCCATGTTGCCTTCCGGGGAAGTGATCTTGAAGTCGTAGTTGGTGTCAGGCTGCAGGTTGGGAATGACGGCTTTCCTCAGACGGGCATCTACCTCCATCTTCTGACGGTTATACTCCACCTTGGACAAGGACCAAAACACCGTACAATACATTCAAATGCTGCACATTCTGCTCACATATGCAATTCAATATATCAATAGACATACTGTAGAATATATATTGTTTATTATGCAAAAATATTTGTAGTTTTCAAAAGGGGTGAGGATTTTTGAAAATAATATTTGTTTATTATTCTTTATAATCTATTTTTATCTTCAATTTAATGTGCATAATGTCAAATCATTCATGAAATCATTCATGCTAGAATTGTATGCGCCCGTGGCTACAATCACTTGCGCTGCTGTGTGAAGTACTCCGATACTCCGTCATATTGTGTTACGTAAAGAGAAAGTGTCACACATCACCACAAATATACATGTGCAAACTCAGTCACATACGGTAAAGCGATATGGGTTGCTACTCTCCGGAAACTCCCAGGTCAGCAGGACGCTGGTCTTCGTGGCCAGGTTGACAGAGAAGTTTCTGGGCACATCTGAGGAACACACCAAACGACACCAGAGTTACTGGCGGTGAAGCGTTTTCACTCGTCATTTTTGTCCCCTCTTCCTGCTTTCCCGCTGCAGACCTGTGGAAGGGGGAGGGTGGGTGCTGTGGTGTGGGGGAAGACGTGCTGATCAGATTTGTTACTGGGAGAGAACGTATGATGGTTATGCAGGAGGATGGTGAAGAAAAAAAAGGGGCGGCAAGAGATAGACACACGCAACGAGACAGAAAGACAGACAGACAGACAGACAGACAGACATGCTGCCAGAATGTGACATGCCACATTTTGCAGAGCCGCGTGAACTTGTGTTAGCGCCTAAGTCAGCCTGTCAGCAAATGCTACGGGAGAAAGTGTGTCGCTGTGTGCGGCGCTCTATCAGACGCTGTCGAGTGCTTACCTCCAAATGTGCTGCCTGATTCCTGTTTGATTTAGCCGGACTCGAGGCTTAACACTCACCTCCTGTAGCAACGTGCCCCGCTGACTTTTTTTTTTACCTGAGGGCTTGTGATAAGCAGTGCCCTGGAAGCAAACCATCCACAAGCATTCAGCAGCCCGCTCCCATTGGTGGTGAGGGGTGGGTGATGGAAGTGTTGGCAAGTGAGGGAGTGGAGAAGATTTGGGGTTGCAGGGTGTGTTCGTGGCGGAGGAGCAGTCTGGATCCTCTGCACTTGACGGTTCCAAACCAGACAGGGCCAAACCTGTAAGAACTCGTCCAGAGTGGACGGGCCACTACAGAGGAGGACTACATCCAGTCCAGGGATGTTGAGGAGGTAGGGGGGTGGGGGGGGTGGGTTGATGTGTGGACGTTAGCCTCTGGAGCAGTGCTTAGCGGGGGAACGGGAACTTGGGAGTGGTCCTCCGGCGTGGGGTCCGAGGCCAACCCTACCCGGGTCCAAGGCCAGGGTTCGGCACACTAAAGGCGGGCTGAAGGAGCCTGGCCCGGCCTTGGTGTGAGCTCTGAGCTGGAGCTGGTAGGCGGTGCTGTGGTTGACGCCTAGGACGATGTAGCTGGACTCCACGGCCGGCAGCGTGACATGCCGTGAGGGGCCAGTGGGGGGCACCAGAGAGGCGGGCACTGCAGAGGGGCTTGGACCCTCCGACTCCCTGTAAGCCGGGGTGTACTGGGTGATCACCCCGCTACGCTCGTCCGGCGCTAGGGGCAACCAGGAGACCTGAATAGAGCAGCAGGTGACGTTGACGCAGTCGGACATTTTGGGGTAGCCCACGGGAGGGTACTCTGGGATGTCTACTTCCTGATGCGCTGCCTCTCCGTAGCCTGCTCTGCTCCTCGCTGACAGGGCAAAGACGTAGGAGGCTCCCGGGGAGAGGTCACGGACCGTGTAGGTTCTCTCTCGAGCGGTGAAGTCCACAGTGGAGCCAGGGGAGCTGTTCCTCAGACCAAACTGTAGGCGGTATCCCTGGATCTCCCCCTGGCTATCTGAGTCTGACTCAGTGCACAATGCTGGTGGAGCCCACCGAACCACCGCTGAGAGACCGGCTTCTGGACGCACCCACAGGGAGGGGGGACCGGGCACTGTGGAGAACAATGGAAGGGAAGGATGCATTAGTTCCGTTTGTTACATATAAACCCTCATATGAATTAGACTGTACTGATGTAAAGGTGGTTGTATTTGTGATTTGTTACCCACAGGCTTCTAAAGGGCCATTTTGTAACCAGCAGTTTCATTTTAGAACTGGATCACCGACTGGGTAATGTGGTATTTCATGTTATATTGTATCGTGTGAACAAAGTCATGTGATCTCGCATGATTGGTTTAAAAACAAACCAATCTAACCAACCAATTTAAATCATGATGTAAAATGATTATAACAATAGTTTTTATTTACTCCAAAACACTCATTAAAAGACATGAACATTTGTCATGAGCTATTGAGACCTTAACATCTTTTCTAAATTAGGGATGGCACCGATACGATACTGAGATAGGAAATCGGTCCGATACTGACTTAAATAGCTGGATCGGTATCGGTGACAATTAGACAGTTGTAACCGATCCATGGGGCTAATCCAATTAAATTAATTTACACACGTAGGTCTACTGTCAAGCATCAGCCATGTCTAACTTACCAAGGCCACACTATCAACAGCAGGTTTCTAAGGTGCATCTAGGTCCTAAAGTACAGATAGGATGTCGTCTACTTTGCAACTTAACTTAACCAAACATCTTAAATGAATGCATACAGAGTTACAGTAGGAAAGCAATGTTCAAGCCTGATGGTTCCTTACACAAAACATTATTCCCAGTCTCTTCATACATAATGCATCTTAATTTAACACTGGAATCGGATCAGTAATCGGTATTGGCCGATACCCAAAGTGCAGGTATTTGTATCGGTATCGTGCCTTCCCTACTCTAAATAATGCACAGTATCAACCTTTTATTGACCATTCATTCAGAAAAAAGATTTTCTCTGTTTTGAAGTCAACCGCTTGGAGGCCGTTAACAGTACTGCACCTTAAGCACAGTTAACTTAGTAAATAATGACGAAGGCATTTTCCAGTGAGTTTGTTTGTTTACAGTGGACAAACAGCCTGTTGGTGCGTCTTACTGTTAAGAATAATGCTTTGAGTGTGCCCGGCACCATATCAAGTGCACTGGACTGTTCACATGGCATATGCTCACCGATCCCTGGTGTCTGCACCAGCTTGGCTTTGCTGTGTGTTCCATCCCCTTTGATGGTGTAAGCTGCCACCGAGATCGAGTACAAAGTCTCCGCTTTAAGACCTCCCAAAATCATCTCCTGTGGAGACACGCGCCACAGCAACATCAAACACCACAGGCCTGTGGGCTTCCAATTTAAAAAATTGCCTTATCTTTTACTTTGTTGCTTGCAAATGTATTCTAGGATGGCGTCGTTTGTAGCTGTAGCCTTTGTATTGTATGTGTGAATTGTAAAACCACATGCCAGAGGGCTATGTATGATAACAGCAGCACTTTTTGACCCATCACCGCCACAAAATGAAGAGAATAAGCCACTTTTAGGTTCATTGCTTGTAACCACTTCTCTCACAAGCTGAACATGACAGCATAGACATTTACAGTTAGCCCTATCCACAAACGTGAACAGAACTGAAAAATTAATGATCTTATTTTTGCCATTTGCCATTTATTTGAGAAATAGAAAAAAAAAGAGTAGAAATCCTGTCAATTAAATTGTATTGTTAATTAAATGTGGGCTACTGAAATGACAATCAAATAATTGTTATGTTTTAAATTATAATTTCACACCCCCCCAACCAGGCATCTCTTCGTGGGGGGGTCCCACTAGCCTGGAGTAAGCAGACCCACAATTGACTTGGGTCTGGACACAATCCATTGGTGATGGGCCTCAGGTTCATTGCTACAACTGCCTCATCTAGCTCGACCACTATTTCGAATTAAACGCTTGACAATGTCAATGCACACCCCCACTGGTCACCACTGGTTGCCTAAGCAAACGCTAAAGCAAACAGACTCTAATCTCAGCACAGATTGATCTGAGAGCAGGATAGGATCCCATCCATCCCTTCATCTTGAAAACCGCTGCATTACAATAACATCCCTGCCTCGCTAGACAGACCCTATTGATTAAGATGTCATAACTGCTGTTGTGTAACGCCCTCTGCGGTGCGTTCAGAGCGAAAACAGTTCTGCCAAAAAGAACGGTCTGTACTCACATACTGGGTAGAGTGATCCTCCTCCATCTAATCCCACAAACAGGACCCAGCCCACAGGCAGTGGAGACAGAGGGAGAGAGAAAGGCAAGAGTGAGTCAAATAACCCTGCGACAGAATGGAGCTAGAGCGATGTAAGAAGATATTCCCAACTTTAGAGCAGCGGCGTGCTGTTTGACGTTATCAGCGAAGATGTATGAATACTCGTGTACACAAATAAAATATTTACCTATACTCGTTTATTCAGTTATTATTTAACACTGCCAGTTGAAACTGATTAACTGATTATGTTTAATAGCATAATTACTATAATGATCTTGTATTTCATTATCATTTATTCTAAACATTGATTAGCTGGGTAAAACCGTCCTGATTTCGCAAGCTTCCCCTCTATTTGCTTTGCATTGCGTATCATTTTGCCAGCTCTCCATTCAGTGCTCCGTTAAAGAACACTCACAAACCAGCATCGCTAATCAACAACGTGTGTGTGAAAATTACAGTGAAACGTCGATTGCGCTGATTAGATAGAAGTGCTCTGATAACCTGCTAATGATTTGGTTGAGACTTGGCTCCACCACATGTAGAGTTTCCAGATTGCTATGCAGAGCAGATCAAGTAAAAATCTGAATATATTCTTTCTCTTGTCATTACCTAGCCTACTGAGGCCCACTAGGCTAGGTAATGACAAGAGAAAGAATATATGGTGGCGTGACCTTGTCACCTGAGAGTCATCCAATAGGACGTCTTTGATCCTGGGCAGGGTGCGTGATTCGCCGCTCTCTGCGCGGCTGTAGTGCACCTGGTAGCCGCGAATCTGACCCTGCCGTAGCCACGGCAACACAGGCCGCCAGGTGACCTGGAGCACAGTGGCGTTGAGAGGCCGGACTTCGAACTGACGAGGAGCAGCGCCAGGGACTGAACACACACACACGCACACGCACACACACACTAGACTGACCAATCAGCGAATGATCAACTAGCCAGTCAATACCACTTAGGTGAATACTCCACAATCAACAGATACTCACCGTCCTCGTCAGTCCTGCACTGCACAGGCTCACTACCAGGCCCAGGCCCCTGTGAGGTGGAGGCTGCCACGCTTACGTGGCACCCCCGCAGGACACGCCCCCGGGAGCAGCCGAGGGCTCTGATTAGGCGAGGGGGTAAGGGGGAGGGTGGGGTCAAGGGGCAAGTTCAGGAAAGACCCAAAACAGATTGGGATAAAGAGGCAAGAGAGAGCCAAGAAAAAAAAAAAGAGCAAACAGAAGACAAAGAATAGAAGGTAAAGATGAAAATGGGACATTAACAAACAATAAATAACATATAAATAACGAATAAATAAGAAAAAAAACGAACAGGGAGAGCAACCACCTAATGTAGCTGGCAGTAAAAAGGACCAGATTTATGAATGAAACGGATAAAGATTTGTCCTCTAACGCAGCGGTACACAGCTCGCTGCACACAGAAGAGACAGAGATATACATTTTTGAACACTGACTCCGGGGTGGCATAATCCTTGACTTCAGAAAATAATAAACTGGCCTGAGACCTTATGCTGTCGACTACTCTGAGGTCTTAAAGGAAAAGGCCGTCATGATATTCTGTTTTTCTTATTTTTCAGTGTAGTAGCAGAATAGCAGTAACACAGAGCAAGGTTTGCTATTTTCGAGGCTACAGTATGTTGACAGTAAGAAAAACATAAAATAGGCTAAAGAGTTAGCTTGAGAGAAAAGGCACTTGGTAGGGTCAAGAAAGTTAGTAATGAATGGATTGCAACAATTAGCATTTGCGAAGCGAGTTAAGTTCAATAGGAAAACACACGTGTACTTTGTCACTTTCATGTGCGACTGTGTGTACTTCCTGTGTATATGTGTGGGAGTGTAATAGTCATAGCTGACAGGTTCAAGAATCTATCCACTCAGCCGTACAGCCACTGTTGTGTTGGCCTAGGGGGACAATCTAAATGTGCACCAAAGCTTGGCGATAACAAAGCACGCATAACCTCACTGGGAAAAGAACTCTGCAGCAAGAAATGGCCCGCTTATCTGCACCTTCCCTTCTCTGGGCTCCGCCACCTTTCCACTACACCACCCTGAGTGGCTTTTTTTCTGGGAGGTAAAGTTATTCAAACGTATCAAATGTATTCTGTAGCCACCTTGAAGAACAAATGGGGTTGTTCACACAGAGAGTGCATTCGATTGTCTCGGAATAATTAAAAATGTTAAAAACGCTTACCTGTTTGAAGTGGTTGGTGCTCCGTACGTCAATGCGACTTGCTCAACTACAGTACCTACTGTAACAATTCCTTTCTGTGTACCGTTTTCTCTTGCTATCACGATGAAAATGACACCATATGTCAAAAGAAAATAGTGGCACTTATCTCTGGCCCTTATCGTATATATCAGCAACAGTGCAGAGCGAGAGAGAAGAAGAGACAAGGGACAGAATCTGCGTTGCTTTCAACACAACTAGGAAATTTCCGACCTCGAGAAAATTGCTTCCAAGCAGACAATTCCGTAAAATTACGCCTGGAGAAATCTTTGCTTTTCTTTACTTAACGAGGCATACATAAAAGCATACACAGAAGAATATGCTTCTTGACGACATTTCACATAATTACAGATCCAATTATATGCATCCAAAGAAAACACAATAATTATTTTTTTGTGACAACAAAGAATTCCATCTATTCCGTAATATTCTATTTTCTTTTTTCGTTTTTGTATGTACTCAGATCAGTAAAATCGGCGCTCTGAGATCGTATCCAAATTTCCAAGTTATCTTGAATGCCCCATTAAGCTCCGAGAACAAAAGCCAGGGATACGACTGGAACACCCCCCCCACAACACTTGTCCACATAGCAGACATGACACATCACAAACACTTATTCTCCCCCAGCCCTGGCTACCGTCCAATCAGACGGAGAGATGGCCTAGCCCTTTAAAGGACATCAGACACCATGACGGAGAGGGGGGGGGGAAGTGTGAGCAGGGTGGAGAGAGCGAGAATAAGAGGGAAACGTTAAACGGTGTTCGGGGCACTCCGTCTCCATCTGTCAGGGTGTTTTGCCGGTGTCATAAAGCGAGAGGCGGAACAACAGAAGAAAGGAATACTCCAAACACAGACGGATGGATGGAAGAGGGCTGGCCAGATGAATAGATGAGTGAGATAGATAGATAGATAGATAGATGCATGAGAAGGTGTGAAGATGGCTCGCCCAGGTCCTCCAAATCAGCAGCTGAGGAAAAAGAGCCATGACACCTTTTGTGTGTGTGCTGAAACGTGTATGTGTGTGTGTGTGGGAATATAATTTTCTCTCTTGATATTGGAATGTGTGTGTGT
>JAOEGT010055228.1:0-18720 GCA_025447795.1 Speoplatyrhinus poulsoni | reverse complement strand
TGGCCTGGGAACGTCTCGGGATCCCCCAGTCAGAGCTTGCTGATGTTGCTCGGGAAAGGGAGGTTTGGGGTCCCCTGTTGAAGCTGCTGCCCCCGTGACCCGACTCTGGATAAGCGGGAGAAGATGGATGGATGGATGGATTAAAATAGTTCTAATAGTGCTGCTACAGAATGTTAATGTTGATGACATCATATACTGTACAATAAGACCTTTAAAAACGTAATTCTACATGTAATAGAGATAAATGCTTTACAGTACATTGAGTCATGAATAGTTAGATATATCGGTTTTTCCAATATCAATTCTTCACTAAGAAAATCTTGACAGAAACAACCTGCCGAATATAAAAGATAAACAGATAATAACTAAATACATAAAGTTTTAAAAAGCATAAAAAAATAATGCAAACTTTATCTTACAAATTATATGACAACATACATGCTGCTAAAGCTACAGTAGAAATAATTAGTGAATCAAATTGACTAGGATTCAAGCGCTTTAGCACCTGAACCCTAGCGAGTGCTATAAACGTCACAGGGATATTTATAGCGTGGTATACGGAGAACGGCCAATTCCCCGCTCCGCAATAATACGTGTGCATCTGCTATCAGCATCAGTGCAAGGGTCTGTACTCCAGATAGAAGGCACGGGGGTGAACATATAAATATGCCCTGCGTCAGCTCCTATCTGTGCCACTGTACACTTTCTATTCACTTACCTTAAGCCCCCCGTAACCCAAACCCCAGCCAACTGCACGTTGCCCTGCAAGTCCCAGGAACATGTACATGTATATATATATACACACACCCACACATACTATACAGTACTATACGTATCACCCTCACCTTTATAGCTAGCCTGAGAACAGGCCATTCAGTAGCATGTATTATTATTATTATTATTATTATTATTATTATTATTATTATTATGTGACATCATTTCACATTGGTCTCATTTGCCTGTACTTCACATGGACACAAACCCTGTGGTTGAAACCAGTATTAATGAAAGTGTACATGCCCCTCACACACACCTGTGTGAGTGGCTGGCAGCTCTCTACTCCTCCCCCCACCGCTTCCCATGTCTTCTACCCATCCTTCTCTATCTATTGTAGTACATGCCACATGGGTTTGTAGCCTTACTAATTACATATTTTCACAGTCTAATACTTCAACAAATGCACAACAAACTGAGACTTTCTTGACTTGAAGTATTTTCTTTTAAATAGTTAAACATGTCGTGTCACAAAGCAAATGGGATCTAAAAATTATTTTATTCTCGCCGTTGACTACCATACATATTTTTCCAAACTAAGGTCCCATAACGCAGAAGTGACTTCGGCTCTCTAAACATAATGGTACGGTACTGCCACTATACTCTACTGTACTGACAGTACAGTAGAGTATAGTGGCAGTTGGTCATGAAGAACATTTGAATGTGTTTGAAACTATTTAACACGGTGACACCAAGTGACTCAGGAGGTATGGAGGCAGTGTGGCTGTATGTGCCGAAAGGCTGCTTACTAAATAACACTATGGCACTATGAGAGAGAGAGAGAGAGAGAGAGAGAGAGAGAGAGAGAGAGAGGATGTGGTGTGAAGGTGCTGTTTGGCCACAGTGACAGAGCCTCCTGTGTTGACAGTGTTTCCACAAGAGACTCGTTGACAGTGAGACACCTTGTGCTGACTGCCTGCTAAGTGAGCACACGTCTACAACTTTCTTCCCAGATGAAACTCACCATCTGAGAGACACAAAAGATGGTGCTGCTGCTGCTGCTGCTAAAACCTCAGAACAATGACTACAGTACTTATGTCATATCATGTCAATGTCAATGACAAATCCTAATCTGTAGTGCTGCACTAGTGCCATGCTTGTTAATACAATAATAATATTGTATTCATATATATGAGTGCACTTATTAAAATGTTTAATAATTTAATTTAAGAACTCATGAGCCACGATTAGACACACTGGACAGCTGACAGAGAAGTTGAGACTATATTTCGTTGCACAGATATTGAATAATTGCCTATAATAGTTTCTACTTATTTAGTTTTTACTTTTCTTACTATGTGTCTTAACTTTACTTTAAAACATATAACTTGTATTCTGTATTTCTTTTTTTAAATGGCATCAAGGGGCAGCACAACAAACAAAGTGTTTGTACATACAGTTTGACAAAAAATAACCTGAATTAGAGAGAGATAAATAGTTGACTAAGCATAAAACAGCCAACCAAACCTACAAACCCTTTCAAATTCAGACACATTCAAATGTACTGTAATGTGTTTTTCCACTACGTCTTTTAGTATGCACAATATGTGTGCACTTGCAGTTTCATATTATGTCAATGTCTATATGTACAGTATGCTAAAGAGTGAGTAGGAGAGCTATATAAATCATGTCAGCGCAGCTGCAGGCTACTCCTCTATCTATCCTTAGATAAGCCTTTCACATCTCCCTCCGACATTATGTGGCCCCACACTGCTCCAGCCTGGACGCCTGTTAAACCTCTCAAGGCTTGTGAATGTGCGCATGTGCCTACTCTGTGTGTGTGTGTGTGTGGTTGTGCTGCCACGTGCGTCTTGGGAAAATGATTGTGTGTGCATGTGTGCTTGAGATAGGGTATTAACATGCTATTGTATCTAAGCTGCTGTATGTGTCAGAGAGCAGCCCAATGGTTTCCCATCAGCTGTTCCAGTGAGAGGTTGTATAGATGCTGTAGTGCTTTCAATCAGGAGAAACAGCAGTAACATGTAAGAGATGCATATACAGTATACAGTAACATAACACCTATGAGTCCAGTTTGATACTGGTGGAGATGGGAGTGTCATCTGAAATGACACATAACAGACACAACAGCATGCTTCAGGTAGACTTACTGCATGAACAATGGAATAAGGCCGGGATCATATAATCCCTAAGCAGATAGACGGTGTGTTAGCAAGTAGCATTCCTGGCAGAACTTTAATAAGTAGCACATTCAGTAAAATTGTATTTTAACTGTGTGAATAGTGTGTATGGTTTATAGGTTTGAGTCAGGGAGAGGAGGAACATTTGATGTCACCTTAGATTCAAAAATTCTCAATTCAACAATTCAGCAATTCACAAACACAATTAAAATAGTGTACTCTGAACAGTATACACTATACAGTATTATAGTGTATATACAGACAGACAGACAGACAGACATACAGCTAATAGGGTAAGAGTACAACACTTGCTAATCTAATGCTTAAATAGAAATCCATACGTTGTCTGCTAATTAACTTATGTAACACATGTACACTGTGCGATGCATGGCATGTCTGGTAATGTCACTGTCTACATGCTCTCTGAAGCTAAATAGACAGTTAAAAGATACATGTGATTTTTAGTGCCAAACATAAATAATGTCCCCGCCCAGAGAGAGATGGAGAGAGAGGTGAAAATAGTAAGGTGGCGAGGGGTACATCATAGAAAATGGTATTAGTGGATTAAGAGCTCCCTGTATGTGCGTGCATGCGTGTACAATATGTGTGTGTAGAGAGGCCAAAGCTGGAGTTTGAATTAGGCTCCTATACTGGCAGGCAGACCTGTCACATTTCATTATTCACTCCTGAAGAGTGCTGAGTAGGTCTCTGTAGTGCACAGGGCATGAATGCTGCATGCATGCACACACACACACACACACACACACACACACACACACACACACACACACACACACACACCTATAGGGTGGTGTGTACATGCTGTAATCACTTTAAAAATCCCTAAACATACAGCTACACACTAACAAATGTAACGTGCATTCAGACTAAAACAACAACCTGGCTAACACAGACACAAACATACGCAGTTGTTTGTTGGCTTCATGTTTATCAATAGCTAACATAAACACACGTGCATACAGAATGATAATGACAGATCAGCAGATATATGAGATGGGAGCCTATTCTGTTCCACACAGGTGAGCCGCTCTGTTTTGGTCCCTGGAGACTGAAGGGGCCCAGCCAACCACATTGACCCCTGCATACGACCTTGAGCTGGGTGGGGAATATCAGTGGTAACAAGCTCTCCCATCACAGCCATAGTACCAGCACGACACATAATATGACTGACACAGATTCATTATAGTCATAACTTAGCACAAAGCTATGAATGACGTGTCATAAACCCTATTGATGATAAAAACACAACGTACAACAACATACCGCACGCACCGACCACAACAGTGCTGTGTCTACCACTACTCTCTACAGCAGCGATGTCTCCCTGCTGCACACACCTGATTCATATGAGTGGGTCGTTAGAAGCCTGATAACCAGCCATTCATTTGAATCAGGTGTGTTGAAGCACAAGGATTCCCATCCAATGTTCTACAGTGTACAGTATGACAAGACAGTAATCCTCCAATAGTCATACATTTTGGGACAAGGCGTAAGCACATTGATAAACTGTGTTTAATAAATGTCCACCTTTCTAGCCATTCTCTCAACCACTTTTGTAGCAGCAAGCACCATATCATATTCAACATGTATCAGTTAACAACCAGTCTCACGCAGAGCAGGACCCTGTGCACACTGCACGCAACATCAGCAATAACAGAGCTGTCTTAGTAAATAAAATGTAATGAAGTGTAACATAGCAGTGAATGTCTCAGTGTTAACAGCCTGTCACAACCACGTAGGACAATGTAATAACAAGGCAAGAGAAGCTATTGTGAATTAACTTGATTTTATTGTCCCAAGGGGGGAATTATTTTTCACATCACATCACCAAATTATACAACATATAAACAGCACACAGCAGATCAAAGGCATATAGTGCCCATATCTATGCAACTTGAATTAGCCTTCCAATACTCATTGTATGTAACACATAAACTTTCACACATTGTATTTATTATAGCCGTTAATATAGCAACTAGTACAAAACCGTATATACATTTGTTAAATTGAGCACATATCCATAACCTCTCCATGTACTCCTGCGATACTGCACACAATCATCCCGTTGGTGCTCAGATTGTTAGATAAAGATAAAGCATCTCCTCACTGGGTAAGGAGATAGGCTCATGTGTTCTACTATCAATAAAATGCAGACACAGTAAGAGCATGTAAAGTCCACACAGAAAGGCAGGGACGACCAGGGTTCAAACCCAGGACCTTATCGCTTTGCTTTGCCCAGTGGGCCACCACTGGGCCACCGTGTTGCCCAGTGGCAACATATGGAACATCATTTCAACACATCATAATTTTTCAAAACAACCCTATGTTAGGAAAATTATTAACAAGATAAAAGGTCAGAGGCCTTGAAGTAGAATAATTTGGCCTCAAAATACCTCAAAGAGCTTTATAAAGGTTAATATGGTTTTCTGACCATCCAGTGTTAGCGTTTGTGTTTCTAACATCTTCACATGTAGCTCCTCTTGCTAACCAGCTAGCCTGTAACAGCTGCTAGCTTGAAACGCTATCAGACGAAGGCAGGGCAATCACGTTCTCTCATTCAGGGCGGCTCAGCGGTGAAGACATTTTCCATGGTGTTGGTTTACTGTCTGAAAATTGAGATCCCACTCGCTCTGCGGGATGGCTGTCACGCGCACGCACACACACACACACACACACACACACACACACATTCAGATGCATACAGTAGGCACATACCAACACACAAGGCTGAGTAATAAAAACGATGTCTGCGTGCATGCATGCGTGTGAGCGTGCGTATACATAGTCAACTTGTGTATAACTGAACTTGAGTAGAGGTATCCAGATGGTCGGGCTTGTGACTCCCCTCTCTGTTGGGGGTAATAATGACGTTTCCAGACTAAATTGAATAACATTTCTTCAGCAACAAGGTGCTGAGAGAGAGAGATAGAGAGAAAGAGAAAGAGGGGGAGGGGTTATTTACAGTAAGAGACATAGGAATTAGCATGGGGGCATGAAGACAGATTGCATACTGTAAATGAAGAAGAGTCAGAAAGTACATAGTATCGACTAAATCATAACTCCCAGCACCGGAGCAGCATTCAGTTGAAGGTTAACACATGGTGTCACAAGGTTAACATAGACATCTCTCCACAGACCTGCGGAGAGAACATCTGGACACATGATTTCACAGCAGGGGTTGACATCATTATCAATTCTTCTGAGCCAGCAGCATTTTCTAGATTTAAAGATGCATTACAGCATCCGTTTCTGTTAATGGCACGCTAACAAACAAATTCAGCATGCTTATATCGATCATTTTCACTTGTTTCAATTCCATATGTGTCACTGTCTGACAGTGAACATAATAGAACTACACAAATATACCCATAAAATCTGGTCTTAAGTTGAATGGCTTTTAAAAACACCACCTCCAGTGGGTGATCAGGATAAACCATCAACCTTTACTCTACTGGGCTGTAATGGATAAAGCTTTGGACTGTAATGGGTTGTTATTTCATTCTATGAATTAAATAGCATTTTATTAAACAAATAATAACAATCGTTTCTTTTATAATGTTATATTTATTAGTGTGACTATGTTTTCATTTAAACATCATGAAATTCGACTAATCGACTAAGGGCTAGTACATCACACTTGTATTTGTAACATTACCTTCCCTTAAGAGTTTGTGTTTGTGTTTGCGTCTGGGCACTAAATTACACAGAGGGACAGACATACAGTATGTATACCTTACTGAGTAAGGTATGTGCAGCTACTGATATAACTCCATTAACACCTGCTGAGCACAACTAAAGTCACACCTGTTTTCTTTTACAGGGCTTTATATGTGCTGTATTCCAAGCTTGTTCCTTTAACATCTCTTTAGTTACTGGAGAATATATAGTATGAATGAACCAAACTAGTGTAAATATACTGCACTGCACTCTATTTATAAGATTCTTCTATCTAGCACACATCAGCAATGTGCACTGAAGTGTACTCTATGCGTAGGGGTGTTGTAACTATGCATGTGTGTGTGAGTCGAGAGAGTGAGAGAGAGAGGTAGAGTAATAATAGTCCAATGATGTGCATGAGAGGAACTGAAAACTCTAAGGTATAAATGTTATTATTCTCCAAGCAGCAGTTCTGTGGCACTAGCCTACTTGTAAAACCAAGTAGCAGGAGGCCTGGGAAATGAATTTTTCGTTCAAGCTCATTGAGAAGGACACATTTCTATGGAACGGTGGGGGGTAAATGGGAAATGGAATCAAACATGGAGCACATTGAATCATATTGAAAAATACTTTTGAATATGAAAATATACCTTTTGAAATTGTCTATTAAAGAAACGTATTCCACATTTTATGCCCTAAATAATCTATTTGTAGTATACTGCATAATTATACAGTTTGTATAGTTTCAGTTATTCATATTTCACTGTCTGTAGTAAAACAGCTGAACTTGTAAGGTGCTTGTGCAACCACTAGGGGGTATGTGTGAGTCTTCTCTGCTCCAAGTGATTTATTTAATCCCATGAGCGCCAGTTACTGCTTTCAGTTAGTGTTTCTGAACATGCAAAAGTCAGATTTGCTTAAAATTGAGAATCTATGTCATATTTCCAGAGATTGTGACATTGCAGAGCTCCTAGTGGACATCAAACTGTCAACTGGCAGATGTGTGGTTTGTTTCCAAATCTGTTGACTTTTCAACTATACAGAATGTAGGTACTGTAGGTGCAGTAGGCCATTCATTTCAACTAAGGGAGATTTGAGCATCGCATCCACATTTCCAGAGACGAAACAATGATACAAAGATATAGTCCAATGAAAATAGTCTGGATATCTATTCAGGTGGTTTGGACCTGTGCACCTGTCACAGCCAGAAGCAAAGTCAGACAAGGTCAGTTGCAAATCTAGGGAGATTGTTTGACACCTGTCAATCAGGTCTGAAGGGAAACTATCTTAACATGGCTACTGTGTCTCAGCTGTAAGACAGTCAAGTCTGTCCAGGGCAGGCTTGTAACATTTTTACGGAAACCCCTGTAACAAGATAAACATCTTACAATATTACACTAACATTTTGCAGACTAGCACATACGACAGGTGAACTGAACAACATACGACAACTTTAGACAATAAACCAAATGTTTAGTGCAAATAACTTGTTCATTTATAAACTAAACTGGCCACAACCTGGCATTAATGTTGAATAAATATTGTGGAAAACACACAACCATAATAATTCCTAGCCCTGTATAATAACTATTATTAACTATTATTATTATTATTATGTATTATATATTATATTATTTATTATATATTAACATTTATAGCAAATGAAAACGTTTTGTGATTTAAGGGAAAATCTGAAAATAGTCAATAGAAAAAGAACGGGGAAAACCTCAAGTTTGGTTTATTTTAGTTTACCAAACAATCAACACCAACCAAAAATAATAACCATAGGGTTATGGTTTCACCCTTACTTCTCTATTTTAGGTGTTAGTTAGGATTACACCTGACAAAGGTGTACATATTATTCTTCAGGCTAACTCTACAAAGGTCAGCCTAGTCAGTATTGTTCTTTTTGTCTGTGAATTCATAAGCAGCTGTTTTGGTGTGTGTGACTGCTGAAGACACTAGGGAGGTCTTTGTATCCCAATTCCCTCTGGCTAAGCCCCCTAGGAAATGGCATTAGTTGAGGAAAAAAGACAGGGCATGCCATGTAGTGCCAAGGCCAGATCCCATCTGGGAGTGACCCTTGACCTCTGCCTGGGAGAAGGGGGGTGATGAGAAGGGTTAAGAGAGCGAGAAGGACACCGAAGATGATTGAATTTAGTTTTACGTTGGAAGAAGGGGTTTGAGGATTTAGGAGGAAATCAAAAACCTATCTCTCTCTCTCTCTCTCTCTCTCGCTCTCTCGCTCTCTCGCTCTCTCTTGCTCTCAGCCCCCCTCTTCAACCCACCAGTCCCAGGGAGTCCTCAGCACCTTGCAGCTGTCCATTTTCCCTCTAATTTTTCACTGTCAGATTTCTGCCTATAATTAGCAGAAAGACCTCTGTGACTCTACACACACACACACACACGCACACACACGCGCGCGTACGCACACACACGCACACACACACACACACACACGCACATTACTAATGGCCTAAATCCTACCCCCCCCAACCCACAAAATCTCAACATCATTGGAGTAACAGGTTCACATGTGAGACACTGTGAGATGCTCTTCTTTTTGGAACCACACACACACACACACACACAAACACACACACGCTCAGCACTTCTGAATAGTTGTAGTTGCATATACTGACATTGTCTCACAGGCAGAAGGTGTGAGGGGCATGTGAGACCTTTTCCATTACATCCTGGTAGAATCCAATGCTTGTGTAATCCCAGTACAAGGTCGAGATATTATAGGTCAGTGGTTAGACCAGGATGAGCTGAGGTATTGTCCCCTCCTACTCAGAAATCCATCAACGTAGTCTTGATTTAGCCACCTGCTATCGTACCACCTTTGTTAGCCATGGAACAGACAAAGTCCTGATGATTAAGTGGTGACCTTCCCACCTTAAAGGCAGGTTTAGTTATTCTGTATAGAAGTACCGGGTTGTTTTTTCAGTAACAGTAAGCTAGCGAAACGTGATGAGATATTTGGTGAATTCACATACCAAGTAGTTCTCTCAGATCCCATTGTCCCTTAAACAATTTGCAAATCAGAGAAAGTCTGTAAGATAATTAACTTATTATGTACTAAGTGTGAAAGCAAATGATCAAGTGAACCATTTTTACATACAAAGAAACCACCAAATGATACAGTAATATACTACAAATGATGTACAAGGCCAATTTGTCATAGCACAACAGATAAAAAATATAAAAATATATACAAACATAACAATTTCCAGTGTAACGCCCACAGTTAAGGTAATGTGTAAAAAAGAGACAAATGCGGCCCACATTGCATAGGTCATGGTACGTGGCAATTTTTCGGAAGAAACACGACACTTATCCTAGAGTAAACCGTGCTGTTAAAGGTATTACAAAGTCATTATTTTCCCTCCGTTTCTCACACTTCATTTGGGCATTGCACTGGTTTACGGCAGCTTTCGTGGTTATGGCGGATTTGTGTGGTTTATCGAGTTTTCCTGGCGTTTCTCCCTACGCACACAACACTAAATCAAATATTTGTTTTACTGTAACAGATGTGGTTTTTGCCTGGCATGGCATGTAGCATGTACCAAAACACCTTTTATTAGGGGTCTGGCACAATACAACTCCCACAAGGAGTGTATAATTCTAATATGTCCCCATATTTCAGAGAATAGGTATTTTTCATTCAGAATTTCTTATGCTTATGCGCTATTTTGCCTTTTGCCTCTGAACAAGCAAGCTGTTACACCATGCTTTTGTTCCGCCAAGCTTGAATTACAACATTGTTTGCATAAGAACTTGTGGCATCTTGGCTTATGTACTGTATGCATCTAAATTTAACATGGGATAGTTGTAAACAGATAAATACTGTTTACTTGACAATACAATGAAACACAATATTGGGTTAGTGAAAAATGTGAATGAGTTTGCTAAGTACATGACAACCTTAATTTGACTTGGCTTAACTGACAAGTTCATGTGGGGAGACCTCTTAGCAACACAACTCTGGTTGCTAGGATAACACAAGCAGATGGACAGAGCATTTGACTTTCTGCATTGACCGACGGTGATACCCTGGCACGTGTGTGTGTGTGTGTGTGTGCGTGTGTCTTTCCTTGTGTATGGACTGTGTGTGTACACAGTATATACAATATATATGTGTGCGTGTGCCTTTACTGTATGTCCAAGGTTGTGTTTCATATATGCATTCATGAGGCTTTTCATTATACTGTATGTGCCTAGAGCAACAAGCCCACAGAATGAGCGCACTTGGCACGAGGGGAACGTATTAGATTCCAGGGACAAATAATTAACTGACGTCAGCTGATAGGGTCCGGTGAAAGGTTGCGGCTACAAATATAGCACCATTTTTTCCCAGTAAATCGCCAGCGGATGGGCAGGGACCTCGGGTTTGACAGAGTATGTTGCCTGGAATTCACTGTGGTCTTGATTAATGTGACAGAGAGGTCTTTCATGTTCACGCTGAAATAGAATATCAAACGATTTGGGCAACGGCACAAGTTTGTCCTTTCTAGCAGCCAGGCCGCCTGATATTATATAAATATAAATATATAAATAATATGATTATATTAGATATAAATAATATGATATAAATAATTATTGTGACCTCCTGTCAGAATAGATGACATGTCATGCTGGTTTTATGTTAACAACTTGTCATGGAATATTATACTGTACCAAAAAGTCAGAGCTGTACTGTATGGTCGTTTTTCTTGGGCTTAGTTTTTGTGAGATAAATGGCCGGTTTCACATACATGGATTAAGCCTAGTCCTAGACTAAGATCCTTTTCCAATGGAGATCTTCATTGAATTTTTGTTTTAGTCTTGGACTTGGACTATGAAACCGGCCAAAAGCTATCCTCCTTGATTCGTTCCATGGATTTCCCTTGTGGCTGAAATAGGCATCACAACATACTTTTTGGTTTAAAAGCCTCTCCAGTGCTCTGTGGCCCCTACACCTCATTTCACTTATTACATTCCCTGCCATGTATGTAGGCTGCTTGAGTAATTCTAGAAGGAGAAGATGCCCATTCATTTATTTTGTATTTATTACTTTGACCATCACTAAACGAACAAGGCCTAGCACACACACCGTTTGAAGAGTTACAGTAATATAAATTGTTGTGTGTTCATAGTAAGAGTGGTGCTAGACTGGGCTGCTACACCAGTGTTATCTACTGTAATACTGGTGTGAAGTAGACCAGTAAACGCCTCTGGAAAATGGTATCAGTGTTGAGAGACTGGCGCTGAAATCTTTCAATAACATGGACCTTTCAAAGGGACATCTTTGGATCCGTGGTGTACACTGTGGAGTTTACCACAGCCAGGAAACTGAGAGCTGACTAATGGTTTTATACAAAATGTAATGCTGCAAATGTTATGTATTGGCGCCGAAAGCGTTTAGCATATCGGTGGCTTTAAGCATTCCAGCATCATAAAATTATCGCCTTTCTAGAAAGACGGTCGGTGCTGTCCGGAGAAGAGCCAGTCGACACGTCGGGGGATATTTTGACAGCTGATGTTTTGACAATATGTCTGATGTTATTGACTTGTCCGTTCTTATCAGAGACTTTCTCTGAACACCATAAACTCCGTGAGGAGCGTGGTGGTGACATTGGTCAGAGTGGCATTGTTTCACCGTAGGTGTAGGACAAGCCAATATGCCGGACTAACGAAGAAATGGGCCACCTGTCAGCTGACACCTCCTGATTAGTGTTTGAGTGTATGCTTGTGGCTGGAACCACTGTGTGCACCTGAAAGCTGAGGATCTCCCCCCAGGCCCCCAGGTCCCCAGGATGACACCCCTATATTCACCAGGGTGTCACTGTGAGGATCCTGCACTGCTGAGGGGTTAGTGGTGGCTAGGGGGCGTGTCTACACCTGCTGACATAGGCATGCCAAGGCGGAGACTTGTGCCACTGCTCACTACCACCAAACACACCTGACTCCAATCACTAATTACCCACCGTATATAACACCCAGCCCAACAGTCAGTCACTGTCGGATTGTTCCAGTAGCTATATGCTATACTCTCCTGACTTTGCCTGCCTGCCTGCCTGCCTGCCTGTCTGCCTGTCTATCCCCCAGCCTGTCTGCCTGCCTGCCTAACTACCTGCCTGCCTATCTGCCTGTCTATCCTCCAGCCTGTCTGCCTGCCTGTCTGCCTACCTGCCTGCCTGCCTAAGTACCTGTCTGCCTGCCTGCCTGCCTGCCTATCTGCCTGCCTATCCCCCTGCCTGTCTACCTGCTATTTTTCCTGTTGTGAAATTAAAGTATTGACATAAAATACTATCGTCTAAAGCCTGTCCCTCTGGGGGTTCAAACTCAGCTGCGCATAGCGTAACAGTCACAGTTCTATACAGATGTTTAAAGAAAAGAAAACAGTAAATTGAATTGAACTTTTTTTTACATAAAATAGTGCAGAGGAGACTAGATTAATATATAACAATATCATGATAAAGCTATTATAGATTCTTAAAAAAATATATTTATTCCATTCCCATTCTTTCCAAATTGATTGTGAGTAACCAGTAATTAAATACTTAAATAATATAAAATAACAGTAAAATAATACAGACTAAAATAAATAAATATTAAAATATATTTACATTGTGTTCTAAAGGCTGGCACTGGAAGGGAGAATCTCTAATATCCTGCAGTGTATTTCACAGTTGGCATAACATCTAAAATCAGCCTGGCCTACAGTTTAAAAACAAACATTTTCAATATAGAGTAGGCCTGCAAAAGATGACCTCTGTCTTGTTATTACTGATCGTGTCTTCAATATTTGCAGATTCTTTCAAGTTTTCTTGCCTTAAAAAACAACAGTAAAATGTTTTAAATGGGTTATTATAGGAGATGGGAGCCAGTGTTTGGATTTGAGTATGGGGTAATGTGATCATATATTTAGTCCTGGTCAGAACCATATAACTATATGGCTGCTGCATTTTGAACAACATGCTTAGGCAATAATATAGCTGAGGAGGCCAGCTGCATTGTCTAGAGATAAAAGCAGTGTTTACCTGCAATGTATCTCACCATCTACATTCTGCTTGACCAACTTTTCAAGTCTTACTTTTTTCACATTCTACATTTATCAGGACATATTTTAGTTTTAAATTGAGCAACAGTGTGTAGAGCCATTTTAACATGGCTGTTCACCATAAATCCACTAAGTTATCTACAGAAAACAGATTAAGTGTGCTTAAAGAAGCTTTTAAATTCTTCCTTTTCTGTTACAAATAAGTGTAATATTAAAAAACAACATGCGGTAATGATATCTTATATATTATATAAGATATATTTCGAACATAGAGAATACAGAGTAAATGATCATATCTATATTGTGACCATTGTTGTTTAGGCCATGATACATGCTGCTGTGTGTCAAAGGACTACAGTATACTGTGTATACACACACACCCACACACATTCAAGTACAAATAGAATACACAGATTACCTACATACAGTGTGTGCACACACACGTACAGACGAGTTCACAAATAGGTTACACAGTGTAAACAAGGTACAATTCTTGACAACTTTGCACACAAAGTTAAACTAACTTTAACCCTCCAAAGTAAACGATCCTTCCTGGAGCAGGTCTCCGCCTGCATAAAGGCCCACTGTAGTTATCACTTAAAGTGTGAACCGACTGCTCTCTCTGCTTTTTCATACACAATGTGGACGGCCAAGGATAACATCATAATTCCATTTATTTACATAGAAAATTCATCTCTGGCACTAGTTACTGTATCTCTCCGGGTGTATCTTTTGCGAACATTGTAGGAATCTTGCTGCTTTTATTTCTTTAACCAACATGCTAAATCTTTGCTTTTCTACGCATAGCTTATTTCTGGCCTACTCTGGCTTGCTGGTATAGGTAAAGGTATAGCAAAATCTCTGTACACATTTGAGTTGGTAAAACACACACACACACACACACACGAACACACATGCACACACACGCACGCACACACACGCACACACACGCACACACATCCATACTACACAGTACTGTATTTACACACACATTCCTCCTGCCTATAATCTACAATAGCATCCAATATTGGAACACACTGTTTAGACAGTTTTACTTGCATTACATACACATGCACACATACACGCACACACACACACACACACACACACACACTTGACACTTATGTGTCTGTGTAGAGAAGATGGACTGCGTGCATGTGTGTGTGTGTGTGCGCGCGTGTGCGTGTGTGGTGTGTGGTGTGTGTGCGTGTGTGGTGTGTGTGTGTGTCCCTTGCGGTTTGTATGGTGGTAAGTTGTCCTGGTGAGAGATGGATGAGCACGGTATGGGATCTTCATGTGATGTGACGATATCTGCAACACGTGTATGTGCTCGCTGACCACATACATGCCTGGGAGGCCTTGGAGATCTGCAGCGGCCAGGCAGGCCTTTAATGTGAAAATCCTCCTCTGCTGTAATGTGTGGTCAGTCCAAATACATGGGCACACTCAATGTAGGAAAAAGGCTGGACTGTCTGGCCCAGAGAGAGCATAACATTTCAATAAAAATGAATAAAACAGTACTGATATTTGTCCAAAGAAATATATTAATATTCCACTAAATAAAGAGATGGAATATTGATCAGTTTTCTCCCATCAAATTGTTTAATTTATTTTTTATTATTTTAGAAAGGTTTCCTATAATATGAATAATGTCAGTGAAGCTGTAGTGTTTGATTAATACAACATTAGCTCTAATTATGTATTGTTAAAATACATTGAGAAATACATCGAGAAAAACAACAATTCTTAAAACCAGGAAATATCCCAACGAGCCAATTGCTAATCAAACAGTAATCATAAAAAAGAACAACAGCATTTTTGATATGACATTCACCTTACTACATCCTAAACAGCTGGCTGCATACCATCATTTTTTTTTTTCACACCACATAAATTGTATAAATGCTTTGTACATGCATTATATATATGCTTTGTGTCTGACCTATCTATCTATAACTCCATCTGGACAGAACAGGTGCAACCTTATGCAGCTCTAGAGCACTTTGGAGATGTAGGCCTCATAAATCAATTTAGGTGTAATTACAGACTATTCATCAGTCAGCATAGCTCATACAATGTCTTCTGAAACGATTAACATAGCAAGCTATTTTCACTTCTGCAGCATTCAGATCTTGATCCAGTGTAAGTCTTCCTCCTCTTTCATTTGGTTTTATATTGCAGCACTAATAATGCTATTTAATCAAATGTTTTATGTTAATAACTAGCAAATGTTTTATTTAAATAACTAAAAAATACTTCAGAACATCAGTACGTAGAATAAATGTTTCTGTGAAAATTGTGTTACATTTACACTAATGGTAAATGTGTTGAATGCCTAAATATATGATTTTATGTAGCATTTCATAAACATATAAAGTGTACCTTGCCACATACTGTTATTTGATCTGCAAGATTATTGCTTTACTTTCATTCTATCACCTTAAAAGCTAAACAGGCAGAGCTTAGTCTAAATATATATTTCAATATTTTCAGGAGGAATAATATAAATAAATTCAAAATTGTTTTGATTCATTGAGTTATTGTATTTTTATATTTTGATTTATTTTATATTTTAAATTTGAATTAAAGACAAAGTGTAAAACAACCAATTCCACATTCCGTAAAGTTAGCATTCTATGCCAGCAGCATGGCTAAAAATCTAAGTATCTAGTATGTATCTATGACATATTTCTAAGTATATACGACTCCAGTGTGCTGTGAATTTGGGGCAGCGTCCGATCACATAGAGTGCTGACTAATTAGAAGCTATCTAATTGGTGGATGTCTGAAATAAATGTAATGAGCTGGTGACACACAGTATGAGGAGTGTAAACTATCAGCCTCATGGCAGAGTGTCAGACACAGAGAGAGAGAGAGAGAGAGAGAGAGAGAGAGAGAGAGAGAGAGAGAGAGAGAGAGAGAGAGAGAGCATCTGTGTTTATACTGAAGCACTGTATACTGAACAGGTCTGACAGCAGATATATGCACATAATCGTTTGTGAGATCAATATTACATGGGGAATTGCTATGTTTTTATCCAAACTTGAACACAATATGAGGGAACCTTTATGTTTTTTTTTAGGGCTTGGGCAAAATTCACGTCAGCTCTCAGTTCTTGCTGTTACCAACGGAGACGTGACTGCTGCAAACCAATTCAAATCAATGTTAAAATGGTTTCCCTTTCGCATTGTATTGAGTTGTTTAATTATTTGATATCCTGACCTTTTGAAGGAACATCATTGTTGTGATTTGCACAGAGAAAACGTAAGATCAAAGCGCAATATGGTTTGATATGGTGTTGCGGATGCCTGTGCTATGATACAAGATGCATGATCATTCCCTGACCCTTTGCGAAGCCCCATTTGGCCCTGCAGTGGGAAGGTTCACGTCTGGAGGTGCTTGGCCCACCACGGTAACCCTATCGCTGAAGCTCAGCCATCGCTGAGGTGATTAAAGCAGATCTGAGCCAACCGAGTGAAATGGAGTCTGGAGGAATGTTCCACTTGACCATCCAATACCAAGGGAAGATGGCAGGGCTTGGGTTGGGGGTGATATGAGGAGTTTAGGTTTCCCTGGACCTTTTAACGTAGCAGTCATCCAACCATTTGAGCTAATAAAAAACTGAGACAGCGTTGACGTCAATAACGGGTTAGGCTGGCGACGATTTGTGTTCAGTTCTGTATTTGAGTTGACAAACTGTAATGTCTTTGTAATGTTGATGAAATTCGTAATTTTTGTATTTTATAATGTTTCTTTCCTCACAATGTTAAAGATTCTGATTACAAAAGGAAATCACTAGAATGGGGTGATTTAGAAACTATTGGCACTATAGTAGAAACAATTGGTGGGTAATTTACTGACAACACTAATGAATACCATAGAGACATCCACCATGTATCGTGTAATATTTCTGTATCTAATGGTAGACAGTTTGAGATTGTATTACTCCAAAAGCACAAAAGTTCTGGATAGATTATTCTTTCTTTTCTTTTACCATCCTTCAATTTACAGCTATGTGTTCAATATTAATTAAGAACACCATGGATAGGATTAATAATATCAATAACATGAATAGTTATTATCTGAAATATTTTTTAAGTAACGCACCACAAGAGATACAGAATAATATATTTTGGTCTACAGCATTGGGGTTTCTGCATGAATGTTGCCATTTTGGAATTGACTGCTGTTGTATAGATATGTCTTGGGTGGGGGGTGTTTATTGAACCTTGTCAATTTGAAGCACTGATATGCATGCACTTGTGTGTCTTTATGGTGTTACATTGTTATAAAACAACAACACAACACCTGCCTCTGATGGCACAGTGCTAATATGTGTGCACAGGCTCACACCAATGCTAACTCTCTCTCTATATGCGCACACACACATGCACACGCACACGCACACACACACACGCACACACACACACACACACCATTGTCTAAAGGCCAAAGCAACAGATTGGTAAGAACATCAGCAGCATTAAATTAAAGTGATCAAATATTACTTTTAGCTGAGTTAATTAATAGTGTATTTATTTATGATATGATATTTGATGTTATGCTCTTAACAGCCTGACATTGACCCTTATTTGTCAAGAAACTCACACCACATCTGCAAATGGCCCCAAACACAACCTTACAGATTCACTTCTATGGTGGAGGCTGGATGTCCTGGCTTAACTCTTCATTAGAGGGGCCAGCCGTCCCAGGTGGGTGCTGATGGACGCCGCTGAGTGCTAACGCTTGTTGGCTGGCACATCCATTCCCCACACCCAACCCCACCCCACCCCACCCCCACACAAGGCAGGAATATTTTAGAAAAGTTGCAAAGTTGTTGCCACCACTCGAATACCGTCGCCCATGTCCTCAGCTCGGCATTGTTTGCTTTTTCCTCTTCCAACAGGCACATGATTAATGGCAGGGGTGTGTGTGTGTATTGGGTTTGGGGGGGGGGGGGCGACCGTTGCTTGGACCGACACACAGAGGGAAAGGAGGGAAAGAGAGACCAACTGACAAACAGATGGATAGATGGAGGGAGGCATGTGTCTGTGTCTGTGTGCGTGTGTGTGGGACCAAAAATAA